>APFE031499976.1:0-15522 GCA_000404065.3 Pinus taeda
ATTAGATATTTCTTACACAAATTCTAATTAATGATACAAATTCATTGATCTCAAACATAGCTCTTCATCTATAGCATGCATAGTACATACAAAATTCAAATACATGTCAGTGGTCACATAAATCATGATTCATAAATGAAAGATAACTTACAACTACAAGATAGTAAGATAAAGACACTGATAGCTGTAGTTTTCTTATTAAGTCATAAAATCAAAATGTGTTACATAGGTAGTGTTGGTGCAATGCCAATGGCAAATAGAAATAGAAAATATAAAACAACTACAGGTATACAAGCCTCAAGGCAATAGGTAGCCCATGACTTATGAGTCATCAATCCTCATAGTCATCATCAGAATCAGCATCAATGTCCTCATCATCATGGTCACCACTGCTCTCCTCTGCATCCTCCTCCCCCCTGTATCCATAGTCACCTCTGCATCCGCTGGTGTGGAGGATGACCCCTCTAAAATATCACCATCATCAAATCTAACAGGCTCTAGCACTAGATCATTGAGATCCATGTTGGCCAATGCCAACTCAACACTGTTGTCCAGACCCATATCATCAGGAAAGACATCCCACATCTTTGTCTTTCCCCTCAACCACT
Source organism: Pinus taeda (assembly GCA_000404065.3). Taxonomy (NCBI): domain Eukaryota; kingdom Viridiplantae; phylum Streptophyta; class Pinopsida; order Pinales; family Pinaceae; genus Pinus; species Pinus taeda. Next base: position 609 of record APFE031499976.1, read on the forward strand.
CTTCCCTTTGCCTATAAAGAAGACGAAGGTTGGTGTGCACATACACCAATGTCTCTGCCCTGGACTGCTCAAGCCTGCTCTTCTTCACACTATACAATTCCCATATGTGCTCCAATTCCTCTCGCAACAAGAGGATGAAGTCTTCTGAGAGAGGAACTTCATGGCTAACTGCTGAAGAGGAGGGCTTGTTGCCCCATGATTTGCCCACCAAGAATAGGGCTTCTTAGCCCCCCTGTCTCTAATCACATCATATCCTGCAAATCAACCAGTGCCAGTGGAAAAATCTGCGAAGGCATCCTCCACCTCATCAAGTAATGCACTATCCTGAAAAACCTGCCTGAATGCCTCTTTCCTCCCTTGTGAGATTTCACCATCCATTTGAGGAGGGAATCTGCGAGAAGGTCCACCATTCAGCCACTCATGGTTGTAGTATTTTGGGTTCAATGAGTGAGCCAATCAATGTAAAGGTGTACAATTCTTGTCCCATATGCTGATAAGAATATCCTGTATAGTATCACAGAAGGCCTCTGGTGATGTCTCATACTCGGGGCACTCACTCTGTAGAATAATGCTCCTCACAGACTCAATCATGGAATCCCATCCCTTATAAACCTCTCCTAGGATGGGTTTGTTTGTATCTGCAAATCGGAGCAAAGAAATGATAGGGTCCATGATCCGAATAATTAGATCTGCCCTTTCCCACCAAGCATTATCTAGCACTGTGTCCCTCACTCTTTTAGAGGCTACCTGATCCATCTTTCTCCAAAAAGACCAAAACTCAGAAATAACCATGGACCCAAGAGCGGTCTTGACCTCCCTCAACCTCTTCAACATCATGAATGAAGAGGCAAACCGTGTATCAACAATCTTCAACAATGATAGATTGTTGTACTCCTTGTAGACAGTGAGGGCATTTGTATGATTTTGCACAAAGTTACGGATATGCCGTGCATCCTCAATAATGTTACCAATCCAAAGCACATCAGAAGCAATGGATTTCAGTGCTAAGTTCAATGAATGGACAATGCAAGGTGTGGAAAACACTTGTGGATATTTAGCTTCCACAACCATGCCAGCAGCCTTGCAAACAGGTGCATTATCTGTAATGATTTGCACACAAGAATCAACACCTACATCTTGAATAACTTTAATAAATAACTCACCAATAAATTGTTCATCCTTGTATTCTCCAAGTGTATCCACTGCTTTCAAGAAAACTGGACCATTCAAGGAAGACACCATGAAGTTGATGATTGGGTGTCGTGCTGGATCTGTCCATCCATCAGAAACAATGCTAACCCCAGATGTTGGCCATGATGCTACAATAGGCTCAAGCATTTTTTGCACCTCTTTTTTTGTCTTCGTCAACAATGTGGTTCTGAGCTTCTCTGACCCAGGAGGCACATACCTTAATGGAGCCCCTTGAGTTAGAGCTCGGAACATCTCAATAAATAGAGGTGAGCATGTAACATTAAATGATATGAAGTTTTGATAAAAGAAGAAGGCAATGGTGAGATCAAGCTCTTCTCGTCTATCTTTTTGGAAAATCTTGTCCATTGGACCAAGTGCAATTGCTCTTCTTTTTGCTGATTGTCCCCCAACAGAAGTAGAAATCTCAAATGGAAATTTGGTGGTGCCTTTCCTCAAAAATGGAAGGGGGTCTTCGTTTTTGGTTTTTCTTGATTTTGCGGCCACATTTTCCATACCAAAATTGGACTCCTTGTCCATTTCTTTCCTCTTTTGTAAAGGAATAGCTTTGCAAGCTCCAATTCCACAATCTGGTAAAGCCAACAAATGGCCTTTCACACGGAAATATGTGCTTTTGAAAGCAATGTGACAAAATTTGCATCTCCATTGCACATTGCCTCCTCCCTTTCCCGTGGTGCTTGTCTAATCCTCTCTTGTGACATATTTCCACAAGGGATATTTCTCAATGTTGTCTTTAGGTCCTCCTCTTCCCTCAACATTACTTGCAGCAGACTTTGATGATATTGGGGGAGGAGGGGTATCTCCAAATGAGACATTCTTCCCCTTCCTTTTTCCCCTAACTGCTGCTTTTGATTGAACCATGAATACTGTAAAAAAAAAAGAACAAATCATGCACAAATTTGTAAACAAAAAATCATATACAAACTGCTGTAATAGAATAAGAAATGCAAAAAAATGAGCTAAAATGCACTGACCTGGTGCTTGAATCTCCTTGCCGAAACCTCTACTCCCTTAGCACCTTGATCCAAACCCTTAGCTCCTTGCCCACAACTCAAACTATGCAAAATGAAATGAGAAAAAGCGTGAATGAATAAAGGAACAACATGTTTTTAAAGCTGCGAAGGTCGTTTTTTGGGATACGAATCCTAGAATCGGGATTCGATGTGCCTGTACGGGATTCGTATGAATCTTGTACAGACACGTTGAATCTTGTTCTGGGATTCGAATTCCCAGCGAATCGTATCCAATTCGCGAGATTCAGATTCGCCAGGGGTTTTCAACGAATCCGGTTATTTAGATTTTACTATTATTATCATTCTAGTAAGAAAAAGATTAATTTAATTAATAACATAGAAATTGCCGCCAAAAAACAAAAGAGAGGAGAAATAAATTAACCAAAATAACAAAAAGAGAATAAAAAAATTCTATAAAAAACATGTATATTAATACTCTTGTAAATATTAATTTATTATAATAGGGATATCATCTTTAAGATAATAAATACTATAAAAGAGGTTTCAAAAACTTCTTAATAAATAATAATATATAAAAGAGAAAGTTAAAGAATGGTAAAATAAATTATAAACAAAGATAAAAAGATATAATAGAAAAAATATAAAAATTATAGATAGAAAGCTAAAGTAGGAAATAATAATAATAATAAATTAATTAATATGGAGAACTTATTAAGTGCAAAAAACTAAAAAAATCTATAGAAAAACACAACCAGGACACTAGAAGTAAACCAAGGAAGGGGGAAAAACAAAAAGGAAGGGGCCTAGGAATAAAGGGATGAGACCCATGAATTGTTGATTTTTGATCCATCGACCCTATTATGAGTATTAGATATTTTCTCTAATTGATGGCTTCCCTTTATTTACAATGATGGAAATGATCAATCCTAGCAAGGACCTTGGAATCCTCTAAACAAATGTGGTGTTTTGTTTTTTCAGCATGTTCAACCAAAGCAGAGGAGCGAGTCCTACAATGTCTAAGGTCAGCCGCATGCTCTTGAATCCTCTGATATATGAAATGACCAATCTCTCCAATATAGGGGGTTCCACAAGAACATGGAGTCAAATCAACAACCTTTATGTTTTTAGGATCCACAGGGTATTTGACAAATCTTAAAGAGCCACGAATGGTATTTAAGGGTCTAAAGGTGGAAAAACATTGTGCCTCCTAAGAATCCGAGCAATCTTGTCTGCAATCCCTTAGATAAAGGGAAGTTGGACACTAAAGGTCACTTCAACCGACTCTTTCTTAGTCCTAGTTGTTGAAGAATCAAGGGCAATTATGTATATCAGGATTCTTCTAGACTTGATAACAATTTGTGAAGCACTTTTACAAATTATCTTTGTTAGCTTGATCTTCTTCTTATTATAAGTGTTTGTGTTTACTTCATCAAACTGTTACTAAAACGCAAGAAACAAGAACACACGATGTTGGCTCTCTGCTAGGGCCAAAACCTCTCTCTCTTAAAGAGGAAAACCCTTTTGTAAGTTTCTCTTATTGAAGCTTCTATTGATCAATGCCAAACCCTAGACCTTAGACAAGAATGTCCTCCAAGCACAAGTCAAGTCCTTCCTTTCTGCACTTTGTTACTGGACACTTTGTTCTCCTTCTTTCGGCACTTCGTTCTCCTTCTTTTGGCACTTCGTTCTTCTTACAACTTGTTGGTAGTCCTTGTTGTACTTTCCCTAGAAGAGACACTTATCCTTGGTCTCTAGTGAGGCCCTTTATTAAAGATGATTTTGTCCTTCTTCTTGACCAACTGAGCTCCTTCTTCAATGTGTAGGTGCAGACTTGATATGACAGTCCTGCAGCCCTAAATTCTCTCATGTGTGGGAGGTTTCGTGGTGTATTTGGTTCCTTTCTCTTTCGTATGAGAGAGTATCTTCTTCACTCTAGTGGGAGGCCTTATAGGCCCAAGTTTCAAGCCCAAACAATAAGGAGTATGACGTTGTTGTCTTGCTGCTGTTATGACCATAGTAAGCTCTCCTTTTCTCGCACATGTGACTGTGTTTTTCCCTAGAAGAAGTCCTACTACCTTTGCTTAGACTTCCTTCTCCTTCGTTGCACTAGAGGCTCCTTATCTTCGTCCTATTTCATTTTTCTCGGCTTCTTGTCTTCGCTGATTTCAGAGATGCTTTCTTTTCACTATGAGGGAGTGGACAACCTCTATATATAGAGGATTGTCCCTCCTTTAGGCTGACTTGAGACCAACTTGATGTCTTTAGGCCGACTTGGAGATTCTTCATCATTTTTTCTCCTTGGATGATGTCGTTGCATGGAGAGGACTTGACTTTGCTTGGAGATATTTCTTTTGACTTTTATACAAGTATATACATGGTGTAACATGCCCTTAAGGGTCTTCAATAAATACATTGACTCTTTGACTTCTTAGAAGCACTTAAATATGTGCTTGACCTACTTCAATGAGCAAGAAACGCATTGATAAATATAACAAAAATAATTTTCTTTTTCTCGAATAAATACAAATATCAAAACTACATTTATGAAGACCGAACCTAGTTACACTTTCTTCAACACTACCTCTTAACTAGGGAGATATTCATAGATCATTACAAGGTGTTTGGCTATTTTTCAATCTTGAAGAATTCACATAAGAGAAACCGGATTGGCAATCCATTTGTTATAACATCATAGTAACCAACATTGTCCATAGGAAGGCCTTCACTACTAGCTCTCTCTCATTAGATCAGAGCACAATGTTGGCAAGACCAATGACTTATAGACACCTTAGTCATTGTCTCTCAAGGTACATACCCACCCGGGTGTTCACTGAGTATGACCTTCGAGGACTATTCTTGTCTTGGGTTCCCAACCCTCAAAGAATATCGATCCTCCTGCCTACTCTTTTTTTGGATGCCCTACACATCCTCAAAGAGTATCAGATGCTAGATGATTACCCAATCCTCCCATTCTTTCTTCCCAAGTGAAGACAAGAATGTTGTGTCTATCTCTTCCTCTCAATTGAGGAAGCTATGCCCAAGTATCCTCTGACAAGGTACTTGTCGAAGTTCCTTTGTAATTGGGAACTTGTTATACCTCCCTCTTAGCTAGGGACTTGTCTATTCATCAACAACTTCTTCTTCGTGGGTCCTTCAACTGCTTGATCTCCTTCTTTGATGTCATGAATTCTTTGTTCTAACTTCTTCTTGGTAGGGCACCGACCATCAATCACTTTCCTTCTTGGCTTGTCATGTCATTGCTTCTTCGTGGAAGGTGTCCTAGATTTGTGTTAGGTTCTTTCATCATATGGCTACTCCTTTGTCATTTGTCTATGCTTTTAGAATACTTATCACATAGATGCTTAGTTGTACTTTCTTGTTTCCATGCTTTGATTTGGTAGCCCTTCATGATTTCACCCTGACTTGCTTCAGCATTAGATAGTGCTTTTGTTGGATGGCCTCTTCATCATGACATCTTTTGTAGAGTTGAATCAACTATTTGTACCTTACTATCTCCAAGGCCTTCATAGGTGTCAAGGGTCCTTTGATCTTTTTCTTCTTTTGTCAGAGTTGTCTTGCCTTCTTTCAGAAGATATCTTTTAATGGATCTTGTCAGATAGTGATTTCTTATGACCATGGTGTTCTTCACATGCTTGATCTCTTTCTTCATTTGCTTCTTCTTGAATTGTTTAGATAACAACTTTATACTTCCTCATGAGATCACTTTCTTCTTTACTTGCTTCTTGGACTAGTCAGCATATCTTCTTCACTTGCTTCCTAGTCAACAATCTTATACTCATTAGGAGAGTATTTCTTCTTCACTTGCTTCTTGGACTAGTCAACAACCTTATGCTCCTTATGTGAGCATTTATCTTGTTGACTTGTACATGCTCTTGAGTATGTCTTTGGTGAAAGAGATCCTTTTGTACTTGATCATGTTTTAGAACTATTCCCATGACTTAATAACATATGACATGACTTAAAACTTTTGATGCATACATACCTCATCTTGTTTTTTACTTGAGCATATTGGCTTCATTTGATGGTCCTTCTTGATTGTTGTAGCCTTTCTTGCTTCATCTTTTCTTGCCTGCATATCATCCTTCCTTGTATTCCATGAATGGAATTCCCGTTGATACATATGCTCTTATTTATGAACCTTCTTTTGAAGATTCTTGTCATAGGAACTTGAAGACTCATCCTACAAATGTTTCTTCCTTTTGATGATGGAGGCCTTCTAGGATTTACAATCATGATCAATTATTCTCTTTATCATGGGTGAGGTCCTATAGTAGGTATGCTCCTTCTACATGAATATTTTGAGCTATATGTACATCATGCTCCTATATTCTAGAATATATTTCTAACCATGCATTTTGTTCTATGCTCTTTCTACATGAATATGTGGAGCTATATGTTCATCATGCTCCTATATTCTAGAATACATTTCTAACCATGAATTTTGTTCTATTTCTACATGCTCCTACACTACTCAAAACTTTGAAAGAAGACTTTAAACAAAGAAGTAGACTTAGTCATAGTAGAGATCTGGAGGATCTTCCTTCTTCTGCTTCTTGTCTTCTTCTTTCACCTCTTGAGTAACACAAGATTCTTCCATTTTTCTTTTGTTGTTGTTGTCCTTCTTAAGTTTAAGACAATTCCTTTTGTAGTGTCCATATTCTTGGCATCCAAAGCATTGGATTTTGGACATATCTCTATTGTTTGTTCTTCATGGACCAAATTTGCCAAATTTTCCTTTTCTCTTGGCCATGGTTGCAAATGCTTGCTCCTTTGATCCCACATCATCTTTTTCTTTATGTCTAGTTTCCTCTATTTTGCATAGAGACCATAATTCACTTAGTGGGGTAGCTTCCTTCTTGGCATATATGCTTGATGTGAAGTTGCCCCAATCCTCCGGTAGAGCATTGAGTACTACGGTTGTCATTTCTCTGTCAGAGATGGCTTCTCCTAGCTCTTGAAGTTAATCCATCATCTCAGAGATCTTCATGAAGTATGGAGCTATTCTTTCCTTTGATTTCTTCATCTTGTACAAATCATTTCATAGAGATATCACTTCTCCGGTTGTACTTATCGAGAATAGCTCTATTAGCTTGTTATAAATTTCTTTTGATGTTTCAAATTTGGGGACATAAGGAATGAGAGAGTCCTTGATGGATTCTATTAGAATCCTTTGAGCTCTTGTATCATACTTATTATATTTGGCTAAGGCTTGAGTTTGTTCCTTAGTAGGGATAGTGATATTCCCTTTCATGTGATCTAGAAGTTCATTCTCTTTGAGAAGTAAATCAGTCCTCTTCTTCCATGTAAGGAAGTTAGCAGTCCCAACCAATTTGTTGCTTTTCTTGCAAAAAGACATAAATGTATAATCAGGAGGGGACTATACTTACTTGATAGAATTTGAAAAGTGGTGGACTTGCTTTCTTCTTGAAGGCTTGATGGCTTGCCTTCCTTAGATTTTGATGTTCTTCAAGTTGCTTTCTTCAAATGGACTTGTTTGATTTCTTGATGGCTTGGCCTATAGTGCTTTTCATTTTGAAGATGGTGTGGCTTGATGTAGGTCCCTCCTTGATTTTCTCTTCTTGTAGGTGCCTTTATACAAAAGGCTTCTCCTCCTTCTTTTGTAGTCTTCTTTTAGTCCTTTCTTGTTCTTGATGTGATTGAGACTTCTTGGCTTGATACTACAACTTTGTAGATGTCCTTGAGATGTTCTTTCTTGATAAGTCACCTTATGAGTGTTCTTGAGATGCCATTTCCTTGATGTGTCACCTTAGCTCTGATACCATGTTGAAGAATCAAGGGCAGTTATGTATAGCAGGATTCTTCTAGACTTGATAACAATTTGTAAAGCACTTTTACAAATTATCTTTGTTAGCTTGATATTCTTATTATAAGTGTGTGTGTTTACTTCATCAAACTCCTACCAAAACACAAGATGTTGGCTCTCTGCCAGCGCTAAAACCTCTCTCTCTTAAAGAGGGAAACCCTTTTGTAAGTTTCTCTTATTGAAGCTTCTATTAATCAATGCCAAACCCTAGACAAGAATGTCCTCCAAGCACAAGTCAAGTCCTTCCTTTCTGCACTTCGTTCCTCAACACTTTGTTCTTCTTTCAACACTTCATTCTCCTTCTTCCGGCACTTCATTCTTCTTACAATTTGTTGGTATTCCTTGTTGTACTTGCCCTAGAAGAGACACTTATCCTTGGTCTCTAGTGAGGCCCTTTACTAAAGATGCTTTCTTCCTTCTTCTTGACCAACCGAGCTCCTTCTTCAATGTCTAGGTGCAGACTTGATATGATAGTCCTGCAGCCCTAAATTCTCTCACATGTGGGAGGTTTCGTGGTGTATTTGGTTCCTTTCTCCTTCATATGAGAGAGTCTCTTCTTCGCTCTAGTGGGAGGCCTTATAGGCCTAAGTTTCAAGCCCAAATAATGAGGAGTATGAGACTGTTGTATTGCTGCTGTTATGACCACAGTAAGCCCTCCTTTTCTCGCACGTGTGACTGTGTTTTGCCCTTGAAATAGTCCTACAACATTCGCTTAGACTTTGTTCTCCTTCATTGCACTAGAGGCTCCTTATCTTCGTCCTATTTCATTTTTTTCTCGTCTTCTTGTCTTTGCTGATTTTAGAGATGCTTGCTTGTCATTATGAGGGAGTGGACAACCTCTATATATAGAGGATTGTCCCTCCTTTAGGCTGACTTGGGACCAACTTGAAGTCTTTAGGCTGACTTGGATAGTCTTCATCGTTTTTGCTCCTTGGATGATGTCGTTGCATGGAGAGGACATGACTTTGCTTGGAGAGATTTCTTTTGACTTTTATACAAATATATACATGGTGTAACATGCCCTTAAGGGTCTTCAATAAAGACATTGACTCTTTGACTTCCTAGAAGCACTTAAATATGTGCTTGACCTACTTCAATGAGCAAGAAACTCATTGATAAATATAACAAAAATAATTTTCTTTTTCTTGAATAAATACAAATATCAAAAATACAATTATGAAGACTAAACCTAGTCACACTTTCTTCAACACTAGTACCTCGGCTAACTTTTAAAAAGGTGTTGATACCTTGGTATCTATTATAAGTATTCTTCTTAAAACATTAGGGAGAAGGGTTTTCTCATTCACGAGATGGTATTCATCAGAAACCCTTAAAGCCTAAGTGGCTAGTGTGTTGATAACACCTAACTTTTGGGTTGGATAGTGATGGGAATTTGCATGTAAATATTGTTCAGTGTGGTTTTTTTTTACGAAATACTTGGTGAGAGAAAGAACCTTCATCTTTTTTCGAGGCAAGCACATCAAGGAAGGGAAAGCTACCATCAACTTCAGATTCCATGGTAAATTTGATGGAACTCAATTGATTGTTGAAATGCTAAAAAAAAAATCTAATTTCTCATGACCATGGGGCCATAAGATGAAGGTATCATCAACAAATCTTTTCCACACTTCTGGTTGAAATTGAGTAGAAACTAAAACTTCATATTCATAATCCTCCATGAATAGGTTCGCAATGATGGGAGTGAGAGGAGAACCCATCTCTACCCCGCAAGTCTGTTCATAGAGTTCACCTTCAAAGCTAAAGAAAGTCAAGGTAAGGCAAATCTCCACAAGCTTGGTTGTATCAAGGTTAGTTATGCAATTCATTACTTCAATAGCCTCATAAATATGGATGTTGTTGTAAAGAGAAATAATATCAAAACTAACCATAATACCACTAGGCTCAAATATAACCTCTTTTAACTCACTCACGAAAGAGAAAGAGTCCTTAACAAAAGAATCAATATGGCCAACTGAAGGCTTAAGATTCTGGGCTAAAAATTTGGCGAGTTATGTAGGCCCACCTATTGTATTGACAATGGGTCTAAGGTTGAGCTGACAAACTTATTAGATTTAATAGCCAATGCAATAGCTTTTGGAACCTTTTTTAGGAGATTCTTATTGAGCTTTCTATAGGTCCCACTGTTACACAAGTGATCCAATATTTTTCTACTGTAATCCTCTTTCTCTAAGATTGCAACCGCTCTCCTTTATCGGCTTTAAGGACGACAATGTCGGGGTTATTGTTCAAAGCTTTAAGGAATTCAAATTCTGACTTGCTAATATTGCTCTTAGGAGGTTTAGATTTCCTAAGAATAACGGAACAATATTGCCTGATGACATCGTTAATGGGATCAGGTAATTCCTTGATGCGAAATTCAATGAAGCAAATGAAATGAAATGATATTTTAACATCCAAGAGACTGAAAATAGTCTATGGGACCACTAGTTCCCTGCTTTTTCGCCTTTTGTAATTCAATCATTTTCTTATTCAAATTGATGATGAGCAGGCCCAACCTTCTAAAAATCCCCTCGTTGAAAAGACAATGCCAAGAAATCGATGCTAACGTATTCCCATAACTTTCTCTGATATCTTTGGACGAATCACATTCCGAAATGAAATGTTTTTCTGATTCCACTTTCTCAGACGTGCAAAATGTACACACTCGTTCTTTCCAAGCTTCTTTAGGCATTTTTCACTTTCCGGTTTGACACCAATCTCCTCAACCAAAATATTTCTTGTGGCAAAGCTTAACCCTTTCTCAAATAGATGATACACTAGAGGATAAAAAAAAACTTAGAAAGATTAATTACTTTTTTATTAAAAGAGAAAAACAATAAATTATTATTATTATAGATGATATTGTTGTTCAAGGGATATCATATTTCACATAAAAGCTTTGGAAGTTTAGGAGTAGAGTACCGATACTCCCATATCAGTTGTTCTAAACGGTTGTTAACTAATGGGAAAAAAACTTCGTTATTTGTTGTTTAATTTGCCATTGCAACAAGATATCGGCACTTGGGATGATCTAGTGAACAAATGTAAAGGAACATCCTATAACTGATATGCCGATATTTGAGCTTCTATGAAATCAAGAAAGATGAAGAAACAGAAAAAAGTGTGCTCGAGTGGAAAAATTGAGGAGGTGGGACAGGAACATTAAACACAATTATTTTTTTATGAAAATTTCAGTAATGTCCTATCTCTAAAATTAGAAAAGGGTAAAAATATTTTGTATTTAAGATTTAGATAATTTACAATGTAACACGAAGGATCAGGCAAAATTATTTTATTAATTTTGACTTCAAAGAGTAAAACCAATCAAATAAGATCAATCCATACGATAATTCACCAAAAATAAAATTTTAGCAATACGAACCCCATTTTTTTTCAAAATTTTTAGAGGTTTTTGCCCCGTCAACAATATCATAAATACTTTTACTTTCTCTTCTCTTTTCCAAAAATTTCTGTGTTTCTCATTTATTTTATATTGTAATCTTTTTATACATTAAATATGTTTCTAAATGAAAGTGTTGATTCCCAGATTTTTAACTTGGAAAGGTTGCTGCACCTGCACAGGAATCTTATTCCAATCTGCTCCCACTAATTGCATAACTTGTTAAAAAGTTATCCTTCTCCTTATTTATAGTCTAGGAAAGATGCTAATTTCATGATTCTTTCAAAACTTTATATATATATATATATATAAATAAGATTTTTATTAAAAAAATATCTATATTTTCTTCTCTGCTGGATGCAGTTCTTTTTTTTAAAGTTTTTTCACATTACTGAGATTAGTTCATTCTCTACTATATGTTTTGTATATCTCATTTGATGGATGCTATGTGCAGACAACTTACGGTTTTCACTCGTGCATTATGGGGAAAGTTGGCTATATAATTCCAAGGCTTGTAATTGGGTAAGCCTTTGTTTATCTTGAAGTGGATTGGTGGTTTGGTGCTACAATATGATTAAATTTGTGTGGAAAATGATAATAATTTAGGGTGGTGATAAAACAAGTTTAAGTTAGTGCAGTTCTTTGAATTTGTCAAGTCCCCTGCGTTAATTGTAGGAAACCTTATTGTTTGTTGCTGTAGCCTGAATTCCATGGTCAGCGTTTAGAGGCAACATCAATTGGATGAAGTGCACCTTATTAAATTTGCAAACTATTAAGACATGGAGAAGAAAAAAACATAAATAACAATGGAGAGTTATTTTATTTGTGATATATAGTGATAATGATCATCTAATGTCAAGTTATGGATTGATGAACTGACAATATCAGCATCCTTAATGAACTTGCTAATCATAATCATTAACATATATCATCTATATATGATGGAAATTGAACGTGCACTTAACTGATGCTCTACAGGATAATTATTCAAGTTCTTTGCAGCTATAGTACCTTTCCACTCTATGCCCTTGTTACTCAGGTAATTATGGTCCAATTTGAATGATTTGGTTCCTAAGTTGTAAAATTTGTATTCCTAATATTGTTTCTCCTCTGCCTTGAGACAAAATATTCACTTCTTTTATTTTTGCTTTTATCACTCAGATGGGTACGTCATATAAAATGACATTATTTGGAGAGAGAGTTCGTCAGGGACTGTCAGAATGGCAGCAGAGGGCCAAGAGAAAATTAAGTACCAAACCTGATGATGACAATGATAGAGGGAATCTACAGCTATTGAAGATCAATGACACATCTCAAATTCAATCAGAATCAATCCACGATTACGAAATAACAGAATGTTCAGAGTCCAAGATAGACATGCCAAAATCATGAAAAGGCTAGAAGCAGTAATCTTGTTATTGAATCAGCTGTAAAATGACAGTTAATTTATCAATTGTCAACCAGGTACAAATTTATCTACAGGTCTTGGAGACTTCAGTCATGAAGGAGGTTTCTTTCTAAAATGAAACTGAAATGTGGTGTGTGTACTATATAAAGTATAGGATGACGAAATGTTAACCCTGATTCTGAATGTTAATATGTATGCTTTGATTTTAAAGTGGCTTCCCATTAAGGATAATATTGATTCAAGGATCAATAGTTCTCTGATACAAAATCGAGAAGTGTAACAAAACATTATATTAAATTTGAAGAACAAGATCTTCTTTATGGTAAAAGTAAAGGGCGATTTGGTTTTAGATTGAGTCCATTTTATTGTGGGCTTCTTCAACCTCTCCTGCTGTTGCAAAGAATATTCTTTCAATCTGTACTGATGACTATTTTCTTGAACATTGTTATCACCGTGAAATACCTTAGGCGAAAAAATCCAAGGTGTTCGGATAACTCAAGGGAAAGTGCCAATGTCCCCTCGCAGAGTCCCTCTCACTTCGAGTTGAGTTACTGCTTTGCTAACCTTAGATTCCCATTTACAGGATTATAAGATATGCAAGGGGGTCACTGCTTTGGGCATGTCGAAATTTTCGTAGTGTTGTTCCAAGGGTGTTCGTCTCCGTCAAGTATATTTGTTGGGATATCTTTTGAAGAAATTTTAAGTTTAAGTTTTACTGCTTTGTTTTGTTTTAGTTTTTTTTCGAGAGAATTCTTTATTTTTATATTATATAAAAAATAAATGGTACATATAAGTGTGTTTATTTCTTCATTTATCTATTATTTTTTTCCATCTATTTATCCATTCCTCTTTATGCATTCTCAAAAGCTGGTCTGCATTTAGGATCTTACTTTTTGAGTCTTTTTAACACATAATTTTTCGCTTTATATAATAGCGTCTATTTACCCCATTATTTTAGAAAAACTTTACATATTTTACTTGTCTTATTTGTAACAAATAAAATATATATAAATAATGTAAAATAATGTAAATGATAAGCATAAATGACTATAAGTTAACTAGTAATTAGGCTAAAGAGGCATGTCTAAATGAGACATGATTCTTCATGAAGAGACACTTGCCTGATATAAAAGCAAGCCTCTCGTTCTCATTTGTAAATTCATTATCATTCTTATTCATTTTAATATATAATAATTGTATCCTCATGGATATCTGGATATTTCAAGTCTTTTGGAGTAATTAATCTACATAAGGAACTTTGTTTACTTCATTTGGTATCAGAGCAGTTCGGTCCTCTAGGTTGCTTTACCGGTGCGCAGAGCTCGTTCTCCGATCTAGGTCCTTGGCTATCGAAATTCGTCAACCGTGTTGTCGTACAATTGAAGCATTTTGCTTAGAATTTGGGAGTCTCCTTTTTTCCCTTTTCTTAGGCCTTTGGACATTAAAATTAAAATTAAAAGAAAATTCGTTAGTTGGAGGGTCTATATATATATATATAAAAGTATAAATAAAAAAGGAAGAAGAAGAAAAATAAAAATAAATTAAAATAACCTATATATATATATAATAATAATATATATATATATATATTAAATTGAAAAAGGAAGAGAGCAAAAAAGTAAAAAAAAAAAAAAAAAAATTGATTTTCAAATCATTTGGTAGAAGCCCGTGGTTTTAAAAACAACCCATGGTAATTGCCCATGGTATTTTAAAAGTAAAAGAAAAAACAAAAGGGATAGAAAATCTCATACCAAGTGATAATTAAAGCTTTTTACGTGGAGAAGCCCATGGTTTTTGAAACAACCCATGGTAATTGACCATGGTATTTTAAAGTAAAAGAAAAAAACAAAAGCGATACAAAATCTCTTTACCTGAAAGGTAAGTTTTACTTTTTACTTAAAAAGTTTGGTGAACATCGTGACCTTGTCATATGAAAAGACGTGACCTTTATATTTATTAAGTGTGGTGACATCATAAAAGTTTATATTAAGTGTGGTGATATCATAAAAATTTATAATATTTAAAAAAAAATTAATGTACAAAGTTCAAATTCAAAAGTTGGGAAGTGCCACATTCAA
>APFE031499978.1:0-23177 GCA_000404065.3 Pinus taeda
TTTTTTTTTTAGTTTTTTTTTTTTTATTATTATTATTATCTTGCCTCTTCTTTGGCGTAATTCATTTTGTGTGAATTAGAAATATAATATCACATGTAAGCCTTTAATATTTTTTCAAGAATCATAACACAAAAAGCCAAATTTTCTTTTATATTAGTAAAAATGGATATTTACACTGTCATATGTCACATCACTTCACCCACTTTGTCTTGTTAGGGGAAATTTAATATTAAATTAAAAAGGTCATAATATAAATTTATCAAGGCTTATTACAATTTAGTTTTGTAATTAGAGGAAATATAGGCACCTTGAAAACGACATCTTTAGCATGTTCAAAAGAGAAAGTTGTATATTTTTAAAAATAATTGTGTTTGTTTTGAAAATTAATTTATTAAATTAAAAACAAATATAAATTAAAGGGTAAAAATAATTTAAGACATATCCAATACCAACTAAGAGGAAGGGTGGCACACCATTTTGTAGGAATGATACCTCCAACAAGAGATCTAGGAGAAGAAAATGGTCAAAATATATTTCTCAGAATTACAGCAAGGAAGAGCCTAAAAGGTATGATCAACATATGTATTTTAGAGTTCCTCTCAATTATGAACAAACAGGGTATGATCCACATATGCATTGTAGAGTTCCATTCAATTATGAACAAACTAGAAATTTTAGGAAGAAATTATGGCATCAAAAACCATGTAAATTTTGTGGTTTGAATAATCATATTGCTTCCAAGTGTTCGAAAATAATGGAAACTGGGAAGGAGCCAAGACATGAAGACCCTTTTCCACATTAAGGGAAAAGGAATGCCGAGAAATTATTTATAAATAAGATCCAATGCAAGCTTTGTAACAAGGATGGGCATCATAGAGCCATGTGTTGAGATATCCACTCAAATATGTACCCCAAGAAGCTACAACCCAAATTGGAAACCTTTTTAAGTAGCTTGTCAAGGCCACCATTGTAAATCGCATGTTCCGAAATTATTTGTAAAAGTGATGAATTTGTGACATCACTTGTGTATGCAACATAGTGATATTTAGGCGTTTTAGCTAGATAGCATGGGATATGATTTATGTTGTAAATCAATGTAAACTTGACCATGAGTGTGTTATAAACTCTTGGAAAATATGGATTTTTTTGGTCCTATTAGTTGACATGTATCTATAGCTACAATTTTTCATATGGCTACAGGTATTGATTTCATAATTCCAATTTCCAAAGTACAATGGTGAAGGAAAGGGAAGGTGGACTCTCAGATGCATATGTTATACGGATGGAGATTGTAACCATGTTTATGATTTACATGAACAAAATCTCCTTAGTGGGGAGAAATAATCAAAATGGATCCCTAGTGGCTCAGTAATCAAAGTGCTAAAATTATTTTGAAACTGGCATCAAATCAAAGAACTCGTCATCTTGATTCCAATGATGTGAACGACAGCTCAATTTGATCTCGTATGCGGAAGTTATTGATAGTCAAATATTTTGGGAAAAAAATTAAAAATTCAAAGTCAAAGTTTGACTACAACATGGAAATCCATACAGGTGACATGGAAGGATAACGTTGCAGGAGATGATATCAGCAAGACGACATGGCAGGGCAACTAGCTATTGATGTGGCATACTATACACTGACATGGAAACCCAATTAGGCATTGACATAGAGATTGATTTGATGTGATAGATTGTACACTAACCTGGAAACCCAACTAGGCACTGATATGGATGATGATACAGTGATGGGAAATAGATGGGTGCTAACTAGGCACTAACATAGCAAGGCGATGAGTAGCTGATATGGGAGTGGATTGAAGTTAAAACATGATAAAATCATAGATTTCTTCGCCCTGAGTTTAATGGCATGAATAGCACTCGAATTTGAGTTCGTCTACATCAGATATTTGAAATCAATGTTTTGGTAAAACTTGACCAAGTTGTAGATTTAAGGAGGCAACAACTTCACAAGAACCCGATGGATGGAATCTGACCATCGGGAATTAATGAATTTGTTGAATGGTTATTTTTTCCAATAACAATTATTCTTGACAAAGTTAAAGGAGCCAATTTGTTTTAAGAAAACAAATTTTTTTGAAAATATATGTGGAGAAGGTTAGGCCCACCAGACTCGCCCACCCCATCGGTCATATCACATCAAATTGTATTAAGGTTTGGGTGGGAAGAAATCAAACCCTCCCACCTTCTATCAAAGTTCCAATCAGTAAAATATGCCAATTGTCGAGCACTATGAGGGTGGTAGGGCTCAAATGTGCTCGATCAAACCGCCTCTTGGATGCCCTTAAACAAAACAACCAACAAAAATTAGATTGCCAATATTTCAATATACCAAATATGCAGCAAGGTGGTGGATCAGAGGGGTTATAACCCCCGACCTCCCTGCCTCTATTCATAGCACCTTAACCAACTTGAAAATGATGATCGTTGGTAGCTTCACCCTCAAAAACAAATATATAAACTCGACCTTCACATTCGATGGAGGAAATGCGGCAGATCAGAGCTGAGGTTGAGGGCGTATCACTAAGTGATGGAACCATGGTCATAGTGAAACGATGAGTGAATTTGGCTGTGGAACCTAGAGCGGAGGAATTAGTTGATGCCAAAAATATTACCTTAGAGGCCAGAGATGCTAGTGTCAGAATGTGACAAGCCTATAATCATTTTGCATGTTTTCTTGCTAGTATTCCAACCATGATGTTAGAATATCCATTTGAGGAGAAGAAATTCAAGTGTCTAGGAGCAAGTAATCTTCGGGGAATCTTGTGGAATCTAAAAGATTCCATTGGAGGCTAATTTTTTATAGTGTCGGAATGACGTCCAATTTATAGTCATTTTTTACATAATTTTGCGAGTGCAATTGTGTGCTCAGAATCTTCATCCAAGAAATTAAATTTTTTGCCATCTTCATGAAGGAATCTTTGAGGGAATCTCTAAGATGACCGAGGGTCCATAACTTGAAAGTGTCAATAAGGGGCAAAGTTTATAGTCATTTGACACAATTTTGTGCCACAAATTTAGCAGTTGTGTCCATTTCAACAGTTGAGATTTTCTTCTACATAACCACGTGGTTGTTGAGTCCTGGAAGTGGATGGAAACAAGAAAGTGGATGAGGCGTGGAAGGCCTTCTCCACATCATGGATAGAATGTTAAGAAGGTCTAGAGGAAGAATAATTTTTGCAATCATTGCAACAATGGTGGTAATCAAAGAGCCACATGTTGGAGGCTCCATATAGAGAAATGTCTCAAGGACAAAGTTCCCAGACAAGAACCATTTGAAATGTTTTTCAACAAGTTAATCAGGTCCAGGATGACGACCCATTCACTTTCATGAGTCAAAGATTATTTTTCTAGAAATCGTAGCTTCTCATGGCCTCATTTTTGGAAATCCCGTGTTTCAATTTAAATTGAAAAATGATTGTGATTTCTGTCACATATTAAAGCGACGATGAATTTTTTGCCTTTTAATGATGGTTGGGGACTGATTTCTATTCTGATGTAAATTTGACCAAAGAGTGTGTCTTGTAGACTCTTGGAAAGTATGGGGATGCTTGGGTCATTGTTGGTCATGTAATTGAGAATTTAATTTGCAAAGACATAATGCATGTTTGCAGAGGATGCAGGTGTTGATTCATCACTTATGGCTTCAAAGGAAAATGGTGAAGCAGAAGGAATGCTGACCTATTAGGACACTTGTGGTGCATATAATGTAACACAATGGTTGTAGATTATGTTCATGCTTTTCGAGGAAAAAAATCTCCTCAGGTGGGAGGAATGATCTAGGTTGCTCCAGACACATTCAGAATTCAAAAGTGGCTATGAATAGCTCAAAAATCAAAGTCGTCATATTGGAGTGACATAAGGACCAGATTATAGTGTTCATCACCTTGATTCCAATAGTACGAATGTCACTCAAATCTTAGTTCATAAGCTCAAAATATTCACGGTCATTGTTCAGGACAATCTTGGCCACGTAGTAGGTGTAAGGAGGCAACAAATTAATAGGAGCTCAATGCACGGAATATGACCATTGAGAATCAATGAATTTATCAAATGGTTAATTTTCCCAAAACCCCTTATTGTCAACAAAGTTAAAAAGATCCAATTTTCTTTTAAAAAAAATTATTGAAAAAATTGGGGGGCGGGGGTCAACATGTGGGCCTTCTAGACCCACCCACCCCACCGCTCATATCATACCAAAATTTATTAAGTATGGGGTGGCAGGGGGTCAAACAATGCCACCCTTGGTGAAAGTTCTAAACAATATATATATTCAGAAGTAGTGGTAGGTGGGACGCCACCGCCAAACCTACCCCCACTAACCAAATGATGCCAAGTATCGAGCACTATGAGAGCGATGGGGCTCGAACCTTGCCGATCTACCTCTCGGGCTCCCTAAAACAAGGCAATCAACAATATTAAACCATCAACATTTCAATATAACGAATACTCGCCAAGGTGGGGTGTCGACGGGGATGGAACCCTTGAGCTCCCCCCTCTATTCTTATCACCTTAACCAACTTACCAATGACGCTTGTTGGTAACTCCACCCTCAAAACAAATATATAAACTCGACCTTTCAATTCAACGGGGGAAATGTGATGGATCAGAGCAGAGGCAGAGTGTTGTAGCTCTGATACCACTTGTTGTAGCTCTGATCCAAAAGTATAAGATAATAGAAATAACCCAATAAATAACAAGATAGAAATAGATAGAAATGCTTCTTTATTATCAAACCCTTAAGGTAGGGCAACACCATACAATCACTCCTTAAGGAAGGAGAACACTCCACTAGCCATATGCTTGTTCATACAAGAATACTTCTCTTCATATATCTCAATGTGGAGTCTCTAGCCTCTATATAGGCCTCATACATACAATACCATGGGTCATTACCATGGTTCCCTCATACCATCAACTAATACCATGGGCCCATTACATTATTATTAACTACTTGTGGTCCCTTACATGGCATGGGTTAACCACCTTATTTATTACTATGGCCCATCCCATTATTACATTATTACCTTGGGTACCTCCTTCAGTACCCCATATTACCCCCCTAGGTACATAACACAGAGTGCAGAATGCTAAGAAACAAAACCATGAACATAGTGGAACCATGAGAAAATATGGGTGTGGAACCCAAAGCAGAGGAATCAATTAATGCCAAAAAGATTCCCTTAGAGGGCCAAAGAGGCTATTTTGAGAATGTGACAAGCTTATAGAAAATTTTTCACATTTTATCACCAGGAATCGAATTGCAAAATCATAATATCCATCTAAGCAGCAAAAATTCAGGTGTCTAGCATCAAGGAATCTTTGGATAATCTTATGGAATCTAAAAGATTCCCATGGCAATGTTTTTTGAAAATGTCAGAATCATGCCCACTTTCTAGTCATTTTTCATATAATTTCAGAGTGAACAGAATAGCATGCTTTGAATGTGCATCCGAGTAACATATTTTTCGGCCATCTTCGGGAAGAAACCATTGAGGGAATCTTCAAGATGGCCAAGGGTCCAAAATTTGATGGTGTTATGTCCCTATGCTACTAGTGCAATCCATTATCTTTATTAGTACAACCCCCTTATTATATTGTTCTGCTCATGTAGTCTCCATATTGCTATTATTGTGCCCCATAAAATCCCACTATTGTTATTATTATACCCTTACATTATTATTGTTACCTTGGCTCTAATTATATTAGGACCCCCTAGACTCCTATATATAGAAGGGAGGTCTTGTCATTTGTGTCATCTAAGAATTGTTCATTTCTGTAATGTAAAGGAGGTTGCCCACAAGAAGAGGTTTATTTATAAGGTGTTCATCTATCTTTTCTATCTTTTTGTGCATTGGTTTCATAACATTTGGTATCAAAACTTTGGATTATAGGGTTTTGCTACTCCAAAATAGGTCAACATGGAATTTTTTCTATAACTTATTTTCTACGATGTTACATAATCTCCAAAAAAGATTGATTTGAGAATAAATTTCCCTAAATCACGTGTCTAAATTTCAAATATTGTCTCACTTTATTTTAGGAGATATAAGTCGAGGAAGTTAAGGTTTTTGTAGAGTCCCGAGTTAAATTCCAAACAAGTGATCAGGGGAAAATTGTCATAAAGTTTGTTCTGAGCATCAGATTGAAATTTTGTAAGAAGTTCTGGAAATAGGGATTCCTGTAGTTTTCTTTATATCAATTTCAGGTACTAAGGTCGAAACAGTGAGACATGGCAGGTCATACAAGCTCGCTCTATTGAACTAGTCTATAATCTGGTCACCGTGGAAGATTTTGGCATAACTCTTTCTTAGATATTCAAATTCTAGTCAGACTTGTGGGGTTAGAAAGAGAACTCAGAGGGATACCGCAAGAAGAAATTTCAGAACTTGGAGATCTGAAATTAGAGAGTTACAGTCATTTCAAGATCGAGCTCCTAAAATAAAGAAAAATCGAGATGAGGAAGTTTGATGGAAAGGATCCGGTAAATTGGATACTATAGATGGAGAAATATTTTGATCTACATGGTGTACCAATATTACAAAAGGTATGTATTCCATCTTCATATTTAAAAAAAGATCAATTTTTATGGCATAAAGGGATTTGTTCTCCTAAACCACTTGTTACATGGTCAATTTTCACAGAGGAAATTATAGCACATTATGAGGATACAAATACCAACACCTTCTTTAGAGAAACACCACAACAATTGGAAGGAAAAAGAGAAAAAGGGATTTTTTACAAAGTGGGAAGAAAAATTATTGACAACAAGGAATTCTATCCCTCACAACTATAAAGATGTATGTTTTGTTTCTCCTAGACTTCCACAACCTACTAGGGTTACACAACAACAATTGGAAGAAAAAAACGAAAAAGGGCTCTCTTACAATTGTGATAAAAAATAATTATCATAACTGTGCTGAGAAGAAATCATTTTAAATTGATTGTGGGGAGGAGGAAGAAAAGGATCAATAAAATTCAAAAGGAGAGTTTATACACTAGGAACTAACCCTAGAGAAAGAAGAAATGAATCCGATCACATCTTGTAAAGCATTGGAAATAATTGCTACTCCTCAAAATCTTAATATAGAAGGACATATCAAGAAGAAAAAGGTTCAATAAGTGAAATACCACATCAAGAAAGAATAAATGGAAGCAACCACATCATGTAATGCAATGGTAGGAGTTACCACTCCTCAATCTATCAATATAGAAGGACATATCAAGAAAAAATATGTTCAAGAAGCAAAAGATCACATAGAGCATGAAGAAATGAATCTGACCATATATCATAATGCACTAGAACAAATTACCACTCCTAAAACACTCAATATAGAAGGAACTATCAAGAAGAAAAAGATTCAAGCAGTGAAAGATTACATTGACCATCAACAACAAGTTCTCCAACTTTTAAAGGATAACGCCACTTTGGTGCAGAATCGAATGAAACAACAGGAAAATCAACATCACAATGAAATAAGTTTTGATGCAGGTGATTGGGTATTTTTATGGTTACATACATACAAACAAATGTCCCTTAAGAAAGCTATTTATGAGAAGGAAACGTTGGCAGTACTACACGCAATTAAGAAATGGCGACCTTACCTAATTGGAAGACACTTCAAGATAAAAACAGATCATGATAGTATTAAATACCTTTTAGAACAAAGATTATCCTCTGAAGAGTAACAAAAATGTGTCAAAAAGATGTTGGGTTATGACTTTGAAATCATCTACAAAAAATGGAAGCAAAATGTTGTGGCATATGCACTCTCAAGAAAGGATGAGGATTTGGAAGCATTGTTGTGCTCAATTTCTATTATCCAACCAGATTGGATAAAAGAAACAAGGAATGAATGGAAGGACAAAGAAGTGTGGCCACTCATTTAAAAGTTGTAGAAGGTTCCAGTTAAAACCATATTGCCAAAACTTGACGAGGAAGGAAAAATCATATTGAAACCTAGAGTAGTCACAGGAAAAAGAACCTGACAGCTACGAAATCGATCAATTTTAGAGTCTCTGATCAAGTGGAAGAACTTACCCACTAAAGATTTCACATGGGAGGAAAAGAATTTTATATAGAAGCATCAAGAACTACTCAAGCAATGAGGACAACACTTTTTGAAGGAGAGGGGCATGTTAGGTCCCTATACTACTAGTGTAACACTTATTGTTATTAGTACAACCCCCTTATTATATTGTTGTTCCCATGTAGTCCCCATATTGTTATTATTGTGCCCCATAAAAGCCTGCTATTGTTATTATTGTGCCCTTACATTATTATTATTATGTCAGCTCTAATTATACTATGAACCCTTAGACTCCTATATATAGTAAGGAGGTCTTGTCATTTGTATCATCTAAGAATTGTTCATTTTTGTAATGTAAAGTAGGTTGCGTGCTTGAAGAGGCTTATTTCTAAGATGTTAATCTATCTTTTCTATCTTCTTGTTAGCTGGTTTCATAACAGATGGTGTCAACAAGTGGAAAATTTTATAGTCGTTTGACATATTTAGTCTTTTGAATGCAATTCTGCTGACATCATGGAAATAAAATATTTTGGTTAATTTTGGTAACTGAAGAGATTTGAATCAGGTAGAGACACAGGTTGTGATGTGTGCAGGTGATTGTGCTTTGTGATCCAATGGCAGGTGACCATATGGCATAATCAGGCAAAGCCACATGGCACCCATCGAATGACCAATTAGATATATGACCAAGCGATTCAAATTTTTTTGCTTGGTCACCATGAAAGGCCCTACCCAGCTTTTATGGTTACTGTCTCAATCAACCACAAAATGTAACATCACACAAGGACGAGAGGGGTTCAGCGTGCACGGGACGGTCAACGGTCGGCCCCAAAATACACCATGAATGAAAATAGTTTAATGACACACATGTTATACAAAAACCAGAAGTCATAACAGTGGGACAATGTATAAGTTACATTCTCCAAAAAAATTGGTTAGCACCAAGAAAAATATGTAGTGGTTTATGCAGTCAACAATGGGTCCGTGAGAGTCAACCCCACACCGATCATCAACCTTTCCACCACTGGGACCTTCAAAATGGTGGTCAACAAACCTCCCAATGAATTTTCATATGAAAATGATTCAATGGTTTCAATTCTTAACGTGGAAATGTAAAATCGAGAGAAACGATTGCACTATGTAGTGAACGTTTTCGATAGCCGACAGTTCTGATCACATATCATAGTGAAAATAAGGTATTTTAACTTGTAATTGAGGGAATCAAGCCCAAATAATGATAAATAATATTGTTCTATGTGTTATGGTAGACAAGTTTCTTGTAATGGGGGTGTAGAATTATAACAAATATAATCCCCATCAAGAGGAAGCATCCAAATGGAAGAAATAATATTGGAACATGAACAACGATAGTCCTATTCCACTGAAATTTGAAATTTAATCTAATATGTATTTTTAATCCAATCACCAACAAACTAGACTTATTACAACCTCACTCATACAGACATCAGAATGCATGTAGAACACAAGATTCTTCTTTTTTCTTAGCTTAGAAGTCGTGAGTGTTGAAAGTGGTCGTTATTGACGTCAAGGGTTATTCAAGCGAAAGAGGAATTTAAATAGTCAAATAACATATTATGATACATTACGAATGTTGTATGGCACTCCCTCTAATTCCATAGGAATGAAGAGATATCAAAT
This sequence comes from Pinus taeda, assembly GCA_000404065.3. NCBI lineage: Eukaryota > Viridiplantae > Streptophyta > Pinopsida > Pinales > Pinaceae > Pinus > Pinus taeda. Next base: position 9,711 of record APFE031499978.1, read on the forward strand.
GTTTTTCAATATGACCCAACCAAAGTAGAAGTAGGCCCCATTTGGACACCCTATATTTGAAGGCATATTTTATCCAATTACCTAGATCAAATGGTAGCATAAGGTATATGGTTAGAAATTTTATTCCAATACATTTCCAATAGTATATGAAACTTTATATAAATCCTCACGGTTTAGGAGAAATGAATGTTTTAATATTCATTGTACATTACAACAAGATATCCCTAACCCAACATCCAAAAACACATAAATATATGTGAGAAGGAGCATCTCTAACCACCCGACTAAATTATTTTGTTATTGTTTTAGGAGAGCTAGGGAGTGGGTCCGAAATTCATACCTCATGAACTAAGAAGAAATGAAGTGAATCTTTGTTCATGCAGTTTTCTATGGAAGGTATTTGGAACATTATTTTGAAGGTGTTTTTGCATTGATCTTGGGGAAGGTTTTTTGAATGTTTGAGCTCCTTTTTTTAGGGATGAATATTGTTATTTTGAAAGATGAGTTTAAGGGAGTGACTTATGTGGTTTGAAAGTTGAGTTTCAGAGGACATGCTCTATTGTTTGAAGGCCAAGTTCATGGTTTAGTTTTGTCTTTGAACATCTAGTTTGGGCTTGATTTGAAGTCCATGTTCTAGTGTATTGAATTCTCAATTCATGTTGGAGCCAACAATTATTGTAATTTCGTGCTTATAGAGGATTGGTGTCCTCACAAGAGATTGAAATAGATTAAACATTGTTTCGCCTCTTAACCCATTACAGATGAAAGAAAGGAAGTAGAATAGATTTCTCTAGATATTATTATTGGCCTCAATTCTATCATCTCATCACTTCTTCTAACAAAGATAAATCTTTGATGATCTCAGGAAAATATCTCTCAAACACAAAATGGAGTCAAGAGTTGATTAATTTTAGATTATATAATGACCTAAGAGATGACCATCCTCTAGTTGTTTGTTAGAAATATTAAACATCACTAGGAAAAATGTATTCCCTCATGTTAAATATTTTCCTTGACATTATCAATGGTGTCTGAGCTCCACCTTGGTTTTTCTACTCAAAATCTCACTAAATATTTGTAAACCACCTCTAAGATGAGGTAGAATATAAAACATAAAATGGCTTTGGATGGTTAATAAATTAAGGCCCATCCATCCTCCAATTGATTTCTAACAAATTTTAGTTTTCAATATTTTAGCTTTTAAAGACAAGTTTAAAGGAATGAGTTATGTGGTTTGAAATATGAGTTTCAAAGGATATGCTCTATTGTTTGAAGGCCAAGTTTAGGGTTGAGTTTTTCCTTTGAAGATTTAGTTTAGGCTTGATTTGAAGTCCATTTTTTGGTGTATTGAAGGCTCGGTTCATGTTGGAGCCAACAATTAATGTAATTTGGTGCTTACGTAAGATTGGTGTCCTCACATGGGAATGAAATAGATTAAACATTGTTTTGCTACTTAACCCCTTTAAGGTGAAGGAAAAGAAGTAGAATAGGTTGTTCTAAATATTATAATTGGCCACAATTCTATCATCGTATCATTGATTTCTAACAAAGAGAAATCTTTGATGATCTCATGAAAATTTCTCTCAAACACAAAACCAAGTGAAGAGTTGATTAATTTTAGATGTTATAATGACCTGAGAGACAACCATCCTCTAGTTGCTTTCTAGAATGATTAAACATCACTACGTAAAATGTATTCTGTCATGTCAAATATTTTCCTTGACATTATCAATGGTGTATCAACTCTCCACCTCAAAATAATAGTTTTTCTACTCAAAATATCAATAAACTTTGTAACCCACCTCTAAGACAAGGTAGAAAATAAAGAATGAAATGATTTTGGATGGCTAACCAATTAAAACCCATCCATCCTCCAATTTCTTTCTAACAAATTTTAATGTTGAATCTTGACTTTTACATTGTCAATCATTGTCAATTAAATCCCTAACTCTTTCCAAAAAAATGTCTTCACATATATCTACTCGTTACAAAACTAATGATTAAAAACAAACCTAACCTAAAAAAAATCCATGACAAAGTCAAACAATAGTTGCAATAAAGAAATTCATAGAAGTAAGCGATAACATTTCCTTATCTATCCCTATAACTACAAATAAAATTCATTTCCAACACCAATGTTAAAGTTAAATCTAATAAAAAATGTTTGACAATCTACAAAGTTCCAAAAGATACTAAGTTCATGGAAAATAACTAAAGGATATTTTACTAAATAATCATACTCCTCGGGGTTGTTCCAAACACAATAAAAACTAAAACTTTGTACCATTGATTAAGGCATACCAAGGTCTCTCTTTTTCATATTTTTTCTTAGTTTTGAAGTTTCCATCACGCATAGCCAAAGTTCTAAATATGTAACCGTTTCATGTATTGCAAAATTTTCGTGAAAACTAATTTAGTCATATTTTACCAAAAATTACTACTCATTTGGCTATTTTAAACAACCAAAAATTAAAAAAAGTACCATAAGATAATACATACTAAGGCATATTTTTTATTAGATCCATATTTGTTTGAATTTCCCATTGGGCATAGCTGAAGGGCTAAGCATGTAATCATTTTTTCTATTTCAAGAGAAAAAATGATTTTGTTCTTGTTTTGAAAAAAGAGGATAGACTACTAAGGAAAACCACTCAAGAATAAAAAAGGACCTAAAATAAGAAAATAAAGGATGCATATAAAGATGATAACAACTAATTATGAAGAAAACACAAAAAATATACATATGATTACCATACCTTGTAAGTAAAAGTAGTTTTAACAAATTTGAATAGATTCTCTTCAACTCAATGTAAAATATGATGGTGAAATTATTAAAAAAAATAAAATGCAAAGGATATATCATAGTATGCTTCTAGAATTATCCAAGATCTTTTACTTCTGTGATGCTAGCATAATTGCATTTAAAAGAGCATGATATACCACTTCTTCATATTGTAAAGAATATGAAACATAAAAACAACCATCAAATCAATGAGCAAAAATGCATTGATAATGGAGTTCACCCATCGTGGGTTACTTCTTTGGGCCCAGTGTCAAGAGAGTGGAGGTCACTTCATTCATGCTGCAAAATGACCATGACTACATAGTACATTCTTTATCATTACAAGGAAAAATACATTTAAACCGAGTGGTGTTTCTCTCCACGAGATTTTCTCCCTACAAGAACCCTCACTCAAATGGGTCCTCCTTCAGCATGAGAAGCTAAAAAAAGTTCACATAATGTGGCAACAAGTATCCCTCAACATATCGATAATCAAAGATCTCAACAATAAAGACATCATCTTAGAAAATCATGAAGGAAGACATAACATGACTACATCATATACCTCCACTTTTGAAGATTGCCAAAAAATTAAAACCTCAGCTGCTGAAATGGGCTACACCATTTAATTCCTAGCGATGAGTGGTGTAAAATGAAATTTAAATTTGTCTAATTCTGACACCGTCAAATTTTGGACCCTTGGGAATCTTGAAGATTCCCCTAGAGATTCATTCCTGGAGATGGTCAGGAAATCTGCTACTCATATGAAGAATTGGAGCACACTAATGGGCTCCTTGTGAAATTTTGTGACAAATGACTATAAGGTTTACAACATTCTGCCTCGGTAAAAAATCAGCCTCCAAGGGAATCTTTAAGTCTGCACAAGATTCTCCAAAGATTCTTTGTCACTGGGAATATACATCTATGTTGCTCAAATGAATATTTTGTCTTCATGGATGGACTCCAAGTAAGAAAACTTGAAAAAATGACTATCCTCTTGTTGAATTCAGTCACTGGCACCTCTAGGCCTTAAGGGAAACTTTTAAGCATCTTAGGATCCTCCACATTCAAGGTTCCGCACACTTTGTCCTCTCATGGCTCCTCCGAGTATAAAGTTCAGGCTTATATGTAAGTTTATGGGTGGATTAAACAAATTTTATTGTTTGGCCTAACAGTGGGAGAGTCGTTAATGGTGAGATTGGTTGGATGTTCAAACTTCACTACACCCCACATAATATATACAGTTTTGTACTCATGTTTTTTTATGGCATGCTGTTGGGTCCATTAGAACTACCTCATATATTTTGAAATGTGGAGGCATCCAAGAGGCAGGCTAGCCCGATTGAAGCCTCGCCGCCTCCAAACTATGCCATGTGTAATCTTTATGAAGGTGGCGTCAGGTCCCCCAGCGTTCAGGCCACCCAATACATATAATATGTTTTTATATGGTGGGTTTCAGTGTGGGTGGTGACCCGCTGACCCTTTTTTGGGTTTTTTAAAAACATAACAATGTTCTTCGGTCAGGTGGGCGGGCTTTGATCACCTGCCACTTTTAATAGTTTCTTTTTAAACAAACATGGTCATTTTTAAATATTTTGAAAATAAGGATAATTGGACAAATTAACCATCCTACAGATTTTCTCGCCCTGATGGATGAATTCTATGCATAGGTTCTCCGTGGATTTCTCGCATCGTAAAACTTGGCCACTTGGTTAAGTTTGACAAAAACTTTGACCACAAATAGCTTGACCATACGAACTCAGATTTCAGTATCATTTGCATAAAATCATGACACAAAAAAGAAAGAAAGAACACAATAAATAAACCTATACTAAAAAATAAAGAACACATTTTAAAATGCTATCATTATAAAGCATCAATTTCAAGCTAATTAATTTCTAAAGTACACAAGTTCTTGCAAATTATGATAAATGTTTTGTGGTATATTTTTTTAAATGTATTGAGTAGTTGTGCTTGCAAAAAGTTTATCATAATAATGATTTGTGATATTATACTTTTTTCTTTTATTTGAAATATATGTTAATTAATAGATGTTATGATAATTTGTAGAAATAAATGGGATGCTATTAAATTGAATATCAATTCGCACATAGATTTGCACATAAAATAAGTTGATACTCAAATTCAATTCGTTGAAAGTGTAATTGTTATATACGATATTTTTGTATGGTTTAAATGATTATATATGTACAAATACAAACACATAGACAAAATAAACTATAATCACAAACATTTGAAATTCTATGACAAAACATAAAATTGTAATTAATTATAAGAATATATTAATTAAAAATAATTGTCATTTTAAAATACACACATTGAGTAGTGGTGGTTAAAACAAAAAATACATTTTCATCCATCATGTCATGGTCATTTACCAAAATAAGTAAACTTTTATTAAACTGAGCATAGATAAGCTATGCAAAAATTCAATTCATTTGAAGTGTAATTCTTTCATTGGATACTATGCATTCTTAAAATCATGATATAAATTATTTGTATTGTGTTATTCTAACAAAAGTTTTATTGTCTTCAAGAATTTATTAGACATACAAACAAAAACAAACAAATCAATACATTACATAAAATAAAAACACAAACATCTGAAATTTTACCATCATAAAAGATGGATTTGTAAGTAATTATCATTATATATTGATTAAAAATACTTTTCAAAGATGCATTGAATAGTGATACTTACAAAAAATCCATAGCCATTCATGATGTTATGGTCATTTGCAAAAATAAATGAAATTTTTTTAAACTAAGTGTTAATTTGAACATATATAGTTTAATACACATTCAATTAATTGGGACCGTAATTCTTGCATATTTTATTTAATGTGTGTAAAATCATCATAAAGGTATCAAGTCCATAGACAATTTGCGTAATGAACTTCCATACGGGATATTCTAATGAAAGCCTTGTGTTCTAAAATTTTACACAAAAAAGAACATAAACAAGCAGACACATACATTTCATAAAATAAAAACAGAAACATCTAAAATTCTATCATCATAAAACATCAAGATTTTAAATATTAAAAAAATAAGATTTTAAAGATTAAAAAGTTAATATGCAACTTCTACTCATCTAAAAGTAATTATTGTATATGATATTACATGTGTAAATATATTATAGACAAACAAACAACCACAAGCAAACAAAAGCACAACAAACAAATACATATCATAAAATAAAACCACATAATTTAAAATTCTATCATCAGAAAACATCAATATGTAAATTAATTTTTATATTTCATCTTTATTTTGTTCGTATTTATCATTGCCATGAGGGCCATTCGATATATTTTTAGTTTTACATTGAATGATCATGGTTAAAAAAATATTCATGCTCATAGTCACTTCTGATGTTGTGATTATTTGTATTGCTGAAAAGTATATATTGACTAAAATAAATCACGAAAACTTGTGATTTTCAAACATACAAAAACTGGTGATGATTCTTACAAGTAAAATCCATAGTCATTGTTACTTATGGTATTGTCATGGTCATTTGTATCTATAAAGTTTATTGACTAAAAATATTTGTGAAATTTTGATTTTGTACTAAATAGATTTAACAAGTTATAAACTCCACCCATTTTGTAACATAAAACATTACCTAACTAATACACTAATTATGAACTTACAATCATTGAATTAAATAAAAAAAATTGGTTAAAATGTGAGACAAGAATATATTAATTAAAAAACAAATTAAATACTGATAGGGAACTGTGTCAAGATGACGAGCTCGGTCGATGGCTAGGATTTCCCATTGTTTTCCCTTTCCTTATGTACTCATGATTCTTTAGACATCAAATCCACCTTTCATGTCATTGCTAGGGCATGATCTCACTACTCACAGGTCTAATAATGGATTTTTTCAATGGAGTAAATACTTGTTTTAGTCTCTTATGTAGGGATGGAGATTGATAGCCCCAGCCATTGGTAGTATCATTCACTAGATCGTCGATGCAAAGTATTTGCTCACCCCGTATGTACACGATGGCATAGAAGGAAGTGAAGGGAATCACATTCATGATTTGGGAATGGGCTTATGTAGGATTAAGGTGACTCTAGTGTAGAAATCTTACAATTGTCTGCTCTTAGTCACAAGGTAAATATCGGTTAGATTTAAAGGAAAAATTTTGGCTACAAAAGCGAATCGTCTACCTTTAGCACTTTATTTCATATATATGTTGTTAAAGATACTCGATCTGGATAATCTCAATCTCCTGAGCACATTAGGTTGTTGAAATGGAGGAGTAGTGTTAGATCTAGAGAGTCTACTTTGATTTTCACCAATTTAGATTTTTACTCCGTCAAAGTGGGTGGATTCGGTGGTTTCTCAATGCCTCCCAGTCATCACTCATCGCCTCCCAGTCGTCATAAAATTCAAAAGCTTCACAACGCGTGCAATAGGACTATGACGAGCTGATTTTAAACAATTCAATAAAACTGCAGATAACTCGGTGGAATGAAGAACAGAAGAGATGGTGGAGATGATGGCTGGGGTGCACGTGAAGAAATGAGAAAGAGGAATTGGAATTTGCCACTTTCAGCTTCCCGCCTAGATAGTCTACTTGCCATTGGCCATTAGTCTACTTGCCATTGGCCATTATTGGAGGATGGGTTCTCAGTAATTGCAAGTGAGTTTTCCATTAACTATTAAAGTTTTTTTTGTTTTATTAAATTTTATATTTATTATAAGTTTCACGGATCGCATTATAATAATTTTTTTTGGGTGTATTTGATCCTATTATGTTGAGAGTTGAGTGTCATTTTTTGTTTGAAGATTTTATATTTGAGTTTGAATATTGTAAAAGGGTTAGGTTCTTCAATGTTTATCTAGGTTTATTTTTAAATTTTTAGAATCTTTTTTATTTACATTTTCAATTTAAGATTTATAGTGAAAGCTATTTTAATTTTTCTCATTGCATATAATAATATGATAGAATTTATTTTATTATTTTCCTGATTTTAGTCTAAATTATTTCTCAAAATTTTAATGATGTAATTATTTTTCTTTCTATCTTATTATTAATACTTATTTTCTAATGTCTTTGCATGGGGATGGAGAATGAAGATGATTCAAAATTACAATATTTTTGGTTTATTTATATGTAAACTATATTATTATTTGTAAACAATAAAAAACTATATTAATAAGATTTGTCTTTATTTTGAGGGAGGGGATTTTCCCTCTCTCTAAGAACTCAAGGTAGCTGTGGCTATGGCTATCTATGAGGAATGTCTAGTGTGATTATGATTATTTTGTTATTATGTTTTTTTCTTTCTTCTTAAAGAAAATTACACAAAAAAATCTGGAATGTAGTAAAAGTTACGAGATTGTGATAATTTGTTTAATTAAATTGATATTGGTAATTAATGAACAATGAATCTTTAAACAAAATAAATAAATAAATAAATTGAAATTTCTTCTCCCACAAGGAACTTGGGTTGTACAACTTCTCATCATCATTGATCAAACCTTAAGCTCCTTCCATCTATGCCTCATTTAGTAGTCACCTTAGTCCTTCAATGGTGATGCATTTCGGGCCAACATGGTCCAATCTCACACCTCCCTCCTCCCTCCAATAGTGAAGATGTGTCCAATACCAAACTTTGCAACGTGGACCTCAAATTCGACTAGCAAATTAACATCAAAAAGAGGATACACATACGTTGCTTTCCAACACAATCCTCGTCCTCTTGTCCTCAAGATCTTAGCTTCTTGAGATATGGTTAGCACACACCTAAAACCCAAAATAGCTACTCCCAACTATATTTCCCTTTTGCAAACACATTCTCTTCTTTGATTTCTTTTCTACACTTCCAAACCATTATTTTGGGCATAAGCAACCTCCTGAAAATACCCTACAATTCTTTGTCTCGCAACAACAAGTGATCTCAGCTCTCTAGAATGTAAGACACAATTGTTTAGCTACCTTTCTCATTGGAGCTCCATAAATAGAGAATGGATAAAACAAACTTTCAGTAAGAAACTTGACCTAAGGCATGTTTGGGATAAACAAATATTTGAAGCCCTAGAAAATTCTATGAGAGAAACCAAGAAAAAATTAAAAAAAAAGGATGTTGGATAGAAGCAAGATGTAGTAGAGACAACAACAACAAAGGGAGATTTATTTAGAATGTTAGAACTAGGAAATAGAAAAACTTAATATCAACAATCCAAGTAGAATTGATTATCCACTTATTGCAATCAAATAGTTTGTACAACAATTGGTCAACCACAGTGAGCAACTAAGTTCTCATGTAAATATATTTGAAGATAAAGTTATAGTTCAAGGGAATGAAAAAATATCCACTATAATTCAAAAGGCTCACCGAGAATTTTCTCGAGAAAATTAAGTGTTAGAACAAACATTATATCACACAACCCAATGTTTTTAATATTTTCCAATATATTTATCACCCACATGCGATCAAATATGAACTCAATAATTTCTAATTTGAGAATTGTGCCCCCATCAAGTAACTCAACCTTGAGCAAAGTCTACCCATGAGAATTGGGTTTTACAAGAGAAAAATATTAATCCCAACTACAACAGGAGTAAAGATAGTGGTTTAGGGAAGGGAAGAGAGTAAAAGTAGAATCTTCCAATGTCATTAATTATTTTCATGGAATTGTTAATAAAGTGTAACTATTAGAACATCAAATACTAGTTGATCAACAATTTTCAGGGGGCATATCACTAGCTACAAGGTACAATATTTGAAATATTTAAAAGCTTTTGATGCCCATTAAAGTATAGTTGTATGGAAGTGGTCTATATTTGATCAGCATCTTCAAGTTCATGCACCAACTACTTATCAAACAACATTCCCTATGAATTCAACACCAACACCTGCAATAGCACAATCATCTTGATCATCTTGCTGACAACATAAATTCAATTTTTTGAGCCAGGCTTTTAGGATGTGGTCTCTCTTGTGAACAACAACATCACACTCGGGATTGAAGTTGAATGTTCCAATCGGTTATCCAAGGAAGGGAAAAGAAGAGGAAATCACATTTTAAACCTTGCAGATGTAATTCAAGAAATTTTCATTGACCACAAAACTATATCTGCTAATTAGCCAACCACCCTTCTAGATGAACTTTTATTTCACTATAAGGATTTACATTTTTTAATTAATGGTGTATCAAATTTTGTACAAATTTTGTAAGACTCCAAATTTTCTTTTCTTTGTCACAAAGAAGCAATTAAGTGAAAGGGAGATGTTGGAGTGGCTAGTCGCCTTAGTTGACCATCCCAAACAATTCTAGAATTGATATTATAAATTCGATCAACTCCCTAGTCATGTCAAGAGTCTAATTTAGATAGGCTAAATTGGTTTTGACACTTAAATTGTTGTGAATATATATATGTGTGTGCGTGTGTAGAAATGTATGCATTAATATAAAGTAACACTTTGTTGGTTCTTTGCTACATCATTTATGTTCTTCTGTTCCTATGTTCCTTATCTTCACGTGATTTCTTGTTTTCCTTTCTACTAGTAACTAATTGTCATTATCTACTCCACTACAACTATATATCAATTTTTTTGGAATATTTTACTAAAATATAAATTATTGTAAAATATTGGTGCATCTTCCAATGAATTGTAAAATCTTGTAAAATATTAGTGAATCATTCACTTAATTATAAATCTTGTAAATTATTGGTGAAACCCCCATTTAATATTTACATCAAGTTATTTTTTCTTTTGATGCATTGATTCTCTAATAGAAAAATAATTATCCGATTACTTCACTTCAAATAAACCAAGATTATTAGGATTTTGTGGTTGACATCCATCTATAAGTGTTTTCAACACCTTGGTAAGTAACTATTATAGTAACTATTGTGTTTTGTTCTTCAATTGAAACTCTAATAATTGTTGATCAATACACAATTTCTTGAAATTACACAAAATGCAAAATGGGATTGACTAAAAGACAAAATATGTAATGAAAGTTAATTTCCTACATGACAAAAAGAATCAATTAACACAAACTCATTATAAGGCCACAATTTTTGAGTTCAAAATTATAGCCCACAATTAAATATAGCCCACAAAGAAAACATTTCATTACTTAGTATAACATGTTACGAAATATGGATCATCAAAGGATTTAAACTTGAAAAATTATAATACACTAAATAGTCTCTCATCCTCTACTAATTACATGTATTTCTCCTTTAGCCTTTCCCTCAAAAGTATAATTTCATTAAAGGAATGTTGTTCCCATGAAAATAGATCCCCTACAATGAACACATAGGAGGCTAGAGCATAGGTCATTATTCCCTACTGATATCCAAGTAGAAGATATTTCCATTTCCCGATAAACATTTTGAAACAAAATAGAAGATAAATTGTGGATTCTCTAAAATGCGAAGAAGCTCAGGTCATCCCAGAAAGTGAACTAGAAATTAGTTTATTTTCTTTAAACCATTATATATATAAAGAAGTAGTGATAATTACGCAAAATATATGGAATACCCAAAAAACGAAAAAAGTCATATATTATTGTTAATAACCTTTGTTTCTCAACTAAAGATAAAAAAAGAACATAAGGCTTCTTATTCAAGAAAAAATGTCAAAGTTAACCAAACTCTTTTTAAATCAATGATAATTAGATGAAACCATACATTCCCAAACAAATGGTTCATTGAACTATAGAACTAGAACTAAAAGTGTTTTACCCACTAAGAAAAGGTTTAAACAAAATAAAAACAAAATATTGATCTTGATAAATCCTTCCTAAATGAATTACTTATAATTTAATAGTAGGATATTATGTATGTGAAGAGCTATGTTCTAGATTCATGAGACTGTAGGTTTCATTTCCAACAGTGGAGAATAGAGTGGCAATTTAATATTTGAATTTAAGACGTGGATACTAAATTAACTTGCATATCTCCACCTCCATCTCCACTTCATCCCCCTCCATGTCCGCCTCCTCCAGCCCCTCCTTCTCCTCGTTCTCCTTGTCCAGCTCCACCTCCTCCACCATCTCCTCCTCCTCCTTCTCCTCCTCATCCTCCCCCTCCACCAAAACCTCCACCTCCCCTTCCACCTAAACCTCCACCTCCACCTTCACCTCCTCCTCCACCTAATACTCCACCTCCACCTTCACCTCCATTTCCACACATCCTCCACCTCCACATCCACCACCTCCTCCTCCTCCTCCATATCATCCTCCACTCCAACACCATTCTCATCCTCCTCCCCATGTTTACCTCCACCACCTCCTACTGCACCATAACCACCACTTCCACCACCTCCACCTCCACCCTGTCATCCACCTCCTCCTCCACCTCCACTTCCACCACCTCCTCCTCCTCCTCCACTTGCTCCTCCACCCCGTCTTCCATCTCAATGTCCACCTCCTCCTCCTTCTCCTCCTCCTCTACCTCCATCTCCTCCACCACCTCAACGTACGCCTACTCCTCCTCCTCCTTCTCCACCACCACCTCTAACCTCCTCCTCCACCTCCACCTCCACCTCCACCTCATCCTCCTCCCCCTCCTCCATCTCAACTACCACCACCATCACCTCCTCCTCCTCCTCCTCCTCCTCGACCACCTCCTCCTCCACTACCACTTCCACGTCGACCTCCTCCACCACCTCTGCCTCCTCCTCCTTCTCCTCCTCCTACACCTTCTCCAACTCCTCGTCCTCCTCCACCTCGACCTCCTCCTCCACCTATGCCTCCACCTCCAGCCCCTCCAACTCTTCCACCTCGGCCTTTTCCCCCTCCTCCTCCTCTTCCTCCTCGACCTCCACCTCCACCACCACCTCTACTCTTCCTCCTCCTCCACCTCACCTCCACCACCACCTCTACCTCCTCCACCCCCACCTTCACCTCCTCCTCCTTCTCCTCTTCCGTCTCCACCTCCTCAACATCTACCTCCTCCTCATGCTCCTCCTCCACCTCCTCCTCATCCACAACCTTTGCCTCGCCCTTCCCTCCTCCTCCTCCACCTTCGCTTTCTCTTCCACCACCTACTTCATCAACAACACCACCTCCTCTCCCTTTCCTTATTTCTCCTCTTCCTCCTCCTCCACCACCTCTTCCACCTACTCCACCTCCACCACCATCTCCACCTCCTCTTCCACATCCTCCTTAACCACCTTTGCCTTTGCTACTTCCTCCTTCTCCTCCTCCACCGCCACCTCCTCCTCCTACTCCACCTCCACCTCCTCAAAAACTTAAAAAAAATTAAAATTGCATATCATTTTGTTCTCTTTATTTATAATACTTATTGATTCATTCATTACCATGATAATCCAAATATCAATAATATACATGATAATATAAAAAATAATATGTATCAAAATTTGAAATATAAATAAGTAATTATGAAAACAATAATTTAAATAATAAAATTTAGTTTCCTAGTTTAAGTGAAATATTATTTTCAGAATTTCACTAACAAAATTATGGTAAAGTAATAAAAATTATGTATGGCTACTTATGGTTTTCAATATCAAAGTTGTAAGAATGATGAACATCATAACTAAAAAATTGATAATTGATAATTTTCATTATTTTTCACATATTCGTAGTTCTACATGTTTATATTTAAAACTACTAAAAATACATTTTTATATTTAAAAATACAATTTTAAAAGTTCAATTTATT
>APFE031499989.1:16595-28734 GCA_000404065.3 Pinus taeda
ATGGGTACATCAATATAATAAGTGGGTTGTACTAATAACAATAAGGGGTTACTCTAGTAGTATAGGGGCCTAACAAGTGAGGTTTTCGTTTCTTGTCAGTAGGTTTAGTTCTAGCAGGTTTCTCTTTCGAAGAAGCATTTTGTTTCGATTTATCTTTACCGAATTGATTAAATCTTGTCAGTAAATGATTCTACGACATTAATTTTGGAAATAACTTCCGGAGAAAGGATTTCAACGAGTAAATCATGGATGCTAACAAACCACATTATACCATCAATGACATTAGATCCTGTGGGATTCATAAGTATTGGATCATTTGTATGGCACGATAAACTTAATATTTTCTTGTACAAGGTGCTGGATTGGGTGTAGACTAAGTATGAATACTGAGCATGATAAATTACGTACTCTTACTTGATGAAACCTCCCTGAGAAACATCCTTTCGAAAATAGAAACAGGAAATGTTAAAAATAACATCTAGAAATTCCAAATTAATTTTTCCTTGAATTAAACTGTAATTATTTTCTCATATCAAGTTTTAATAATTAAATAAGTTAAGTTGACTTAGTTAACTTAGGAATTCCAAGTTTTAAGTCTATCTAGAGTCATGTATGTGTGATCCCTAAGTTCTATGGGTTCAGATTGAGTTTATTGGAGTTGTAATTAGATAACTCAATTTGACTAGATATAACTGTTGGAGGAACTAGAGAGGTCTTGTAGTGAGTTGTTGCACTAGTGCATCCTTAGCACCACACCAGTTTACTGAGTATTCACTTAAGAATAAATCATGCATGTCAATTCACAAGAAGACCCAGTTGATACTAGAGTGTAGGGACAATGTACTAACAATTGTAAAATTTTCTGAGTTGTACAGACATTGCATGAAATCAGTTGACGACCAAAGTTTGGATTGTGTAGTTATGGAAGAAGGATTTCTTCATTAAATAGAGGTTAATTCCTCTAGGAATTGTATAAGGAAGTAGGGGCTTGAAATGTGGCAAAATAAGCTAAGTGTTGGCTTCAGCTAAATATTGAGCAAAGAGTTGATCATAATTGTGTAGGAATTGTTCTAATGAGAACTAGAAATGTATTTTCTTCTAATATCTTCTAGTTAATGCAATATATCTAGTCGAGGTTTTGATCAATTTCTTCCCCTAGAGAAATATTGTGTTATGTGCCATTGATATTCTTCCACTTTCTTATTATTATTTTCATTGATCAAGTTCAACTTCTGCTAAAGAGTAGAGTAGATTTTTGTCTTATGTTTACAATACATTACATGAACTATTTTATGTATAGAGAAAAATATACACATCCTTGGTAATAATGAGTAGTGACTTTTCAAACCATTTAGCGAAAATCTGATATGGAATAACAATGTCGATTAACCGAAATCTACATCTCCATTCATTTATATGATCAGAAATGTGAGTCGTTTTTTATTGTTTTAGGGAATTCAATAGTTCGATACCAGTATCGTATCGAATCAATAGTTGAAAATGTGTTAAAATGTTGTTACTAGAGAGTTAAAATTAAATACAGATATAATCATTGATTAAAGAATTCGATGCACACCAAAGATGATATGTCATCACATATTCGATGGGAATTCTCCTTATTTTCCTTCAAATTTGGGTATGCCACTCGATAACTTGGTAGGTGTTATCACAAAACCTTCTCCTGGTAGGCTGCTGACTAGGAAGACCTTGAGTAACTATTTCAAACCAACTTTTGGCTGAGGCTTAGCCTCCCCAACCTGAGAGGGCTCTCTCACTAGGTTAAATATTTTAGTAAAAGATTAGATGGCTAAGTCTATGAAATAAGTAAAGGAGTATGAATGGTTGAACATAATCAATAAACATCCATTTGGCTTATGGAGTTAGAAAATGTTTAGTATGACAACAATATTAGCTTAACATGGAATTTAGGGCATCAATAGTTCAATATATCAGTAACACATAAGAACATGTAGGAAACACAGTCTACAAATGCATGAAGGAAGTTAGAACATTGCCAATGAGTTATACATAACATACATTCATACCACTACAAATGAGGAAATGAGGACAACCATAAGACAATCAAGCATTGAACTCTATTTTGAATCCTAAGTAGTAAAGCCAAACTCTGTAGTACATAAAAACATAGTCTTCCATAATGACACAATATGAGTGTTTTTCTCCAAAATTTCCAACCCTTGGTGCATTACACCTCTTGTCATATATAGCTTCAATTAAAATCTTGGATTCCTTCCTTAAACATGAGGGGAATTCAAATTTTTCTTGACCTAACACCTATTGATACTTAAAACAAACTATTAATTACAACTAGTTGTTAACTAACAGTCCTAGAGTCCTAATAGAACTAGGAGTGTAACTCCTTATTATGCTAGCAACAACCTAGTACATGGAATAAATTTAGTTTTTGACAGCTGCTCCTTCTTAACTTTGAACTTCGTGATGTCAATAACCCCCCAACTATCCTTCAATAACTTCTCCTTCATCTGCCTCGAAAACTAGGAAATTGTCCCCTACTCTGTTCTGGCTGAAAAATAGGTGTTGGGATAGAGTTTATTTTCTCCTCATAAAAAGTGTATTTTGCAAAATTGAATGAGGATTTTGTAGACCACTCTATGTTGAAAACAAATATATCTTGGGTTTTTGAGATACCTTTCCTACTGCTTAGAAACTATCTTTGAATATAAGATGTAAACTGGGAAATTCTGATTTCTGAAAAACTATACCTATAGTAGTTTCATAGCACAAGTTGGGTCATCCATTTCTCTCATATAATAATGAATTTGAAGAAAATAAAAGAGGTTTTTGTAGACAAGTATGTTAGGAAGAAGAAATTCTTTCAAGTTTCCAAAATATGCTTTTAGTTGCTCAAAAAACCC
This sequence comes from Pinus taeda, assembly GCA_000404065.3. Classification (NCBI taxonomy): domain Eukaryota; kingdom Viridiplantae; phylum Streptophyta; class Pinopsida; order Pinales; family Pinaceae; genus Pinus; species Pinus taeda. The sequence goes on from APFE031499989.1 coordinate 19,493, forward strand.
TCTTGAAAGTTAACTACTTAAATTAGTTTTTGTGCTGAAAAAGGCTGCTCCAGTTATTTCGTAGTGCAAAACTGGATTTTTATACTGTCTTCTTTATTCTTTGATTTTTTTCCTTACTTGAGATTTAAACATTCAAAAATAATCTCCTCACATTCCATACTAGCATCATTCTCCAAAAATAGTCCCCTCCTTCTTTTGAAGATTGATAAAAAAACAAAATTACACCTACAACAGTTTCGTAGTGCGCTACAAAATTGTTGTTTGAATCAATTTACACATTTTTTTCCAAAAAGTTTCCTTCTAAAGCTTCTTCACAACTATTTCATTATATAAATATGCCACATAACTTGAAATCACCCAACCTTGAGACATATTCAAAAAATAGTGTCTTTGTTTCGACCAAAATTGTATTAGGGTTTCATCACTTACTTCCTTGTTCATTTGTGTTGAGGCTGACCTCCAGATTTTCTCAGCTAAATTTCCAGGTCCCGAATTTACCTCTTCATCACTCTGATGTTGGTTTTGAGCCTATTATTAGTCCATCTAATGTATCTTTCCTCGTTAATAGCAAGGACAGTCCAGGTGAAATATTGAGCTTTTCTGCTCACTGCTTGGGTTTTTGACTTTTTCTCATGTTCCTACTCAGCCTTCATTTTTTTGAATTTGACCCTTTCAATTGCATTTCTTCTTGCCCTTTTCTTAAGTCTGGCGATTTCAAGATTGGAAAGCTTCAACTTGTCCTTAACCTCCTCAAACCTTTGTTCCTTTTCTTGAGTGTTAACTGCTTTGTTGAATGCTTCTTCAATCTCTCTATTCCTCGTGAGAACATCTAAGCCTTCAGGCTCAACTCTCAGACACCTTCCTAATCTATGATTCTTATTTTTTCTAGACATTTCTGTGAAACCTCTACAAGGGGACTTGGAAAAACTTGCACTGTCTTAGTTTGAACGTTGCCTTGCTTGAGTTAAAATGGAGAATTGCGTCACTTGAGCTTTCGAAGAATTATGATGAATGTTGTGCCTGAGCTTGCCAATTGTTTCTTATGCATGAAAGGAACATGAAAAATACCAAGACCAATTCACCTTACCTTACGCTTTTTGAAATTTGAAAAGAGTGCGTACAAAACCCCTAACGAATCTAATGATGAGAGTGAATGGTTGCACGTGATAAGCGAGGTTTTTGGACTGACACCTGATGATGAAACGTTAATGGATTTTGATGGATTTGACAGCTAGACAAGATTTGGCATGAATACTCGATTTTGTAGTACATCCAGTGCAAATTCTGGGTTTTGCGCTAGGAAAACTTCTAACTTCGAATGCATGATTTCGTAGTGCACATAGTGTATTTTCTAAGTTTTGCGCTACGAAAACTCCTAGGCAATTTTGTAGTGCATGTCAATTTTGAAACATCCTTAACACATGACACTTTTGAGATAATGTGAGATCAATGATAGGTAAAACAATATTGTTGACCTTATTTGATAATGGGAACAAGACTCCATTCTATGATTTAGAATCCTTAAACAAAACAAATAAAATTACTTGACCAAGACTAACATAAAACTTTGGAACCAAACCAGTTGTCCAAAATTTTAGAATTTTTTTTTATTACTGATAACAGTAGGAATTGTCAACCGATAAGGATAATAATAAATGGGATCATTCATTAACCAAGATAAATCAGGTAAATCTATGGTTGCAATAAACAATAACTTCCTTTCAGGGTCATCTGGTAAAGTTTGATAACCTTAAAGGTTAAGACCATCCCCTGGAGGAGGATACCTAGCATGTCCTTGAAGAGCCTGTAAGGTTGGAATTGGGATTCTACCTAGGTAACCAGGGTCAACCATATTAGTTTGGAGTTCAAAAAGGACTTGATAAGTACGAACACGGTATGGTTGACTATGGAAAGGTTGAGCTTGATGGATTTGACCTAAGTAATACTGGCCCTATACATGTTGAGCTTGAAAAGGTTGATCTTGAAAAAATTGACTTTGAATAAATGGACCTTAAAAAGATGAGTTTGGAAAATTTTACCTTGAAAAGGTGGAACTTGAAAAATGTTCCCTTGAAGATGTGTTTGCATTTTTCCTATAGTAGGTTTTCCAATAAGAATTTGTGGTATAGACTAGACCGTGGTACCTGTTAGTGTCAGTGTTTTCACACTGTCATCAGTGATAAAAATTTATCTTTTGCATTTCATATTAGGTGTCCCATTCTGATGAGCTTCACTTCATTAGGTCATGGATCAGCTTATGGTATGGTTTCATTTCACTTGTCCCTCATGCTATATACCTGCTGGCCTATTTCACATATTTTTTCAGTCATTCCCGTTCACTTCATTTAGAAAAGTCAGTATTAGACTTTAGTTTCACTAGATCTTAGGGTTTTTCACCATGGTCATTCAAAAGCATAATAAATGTCAACAGACACATGAGGGGGTAAATAAAGTTCAACAAATCATAAATTTCCTTTTTGTAAGCTAAATAAAGCTCTTTAACCTGAAAACTTGTTTTGAGGTAAAACATAGCATTTGTATTTTCTTGTTTTATTTCCATATAATTTGATGTAATTTTATAGTTTCTATATGTAATAAGTACTATTCAGTTGCTCCTGGTCATCTTGCCAATTTCTTCCACTGCAAAAGCAAAACATCAAAGCATCAGTTCATCAAATTTCTAAGCAAAAGGGTCAAACTTCAAGTATAAAAAAAGAGCATTTTAAAGCGTCATGTAAAACTTTTAAAAAGTGGGTTTTGAAAGGAGAAAAATTTAAATGAAAAGTTATATAAAGTAAAATCATGGTAAAAAGCCATTTCATTATGAAAAATTCAAGTGGAGAGCAAAAATTGCGATTTCTGGGCAAAAGAGAGAAAAATATAGCATTTTGTGAGAAATTTGGTGGCGCTGCGCATTGGGATGCTGAAGCTGCACATCAGGCCAGTGCTGCGCATCAAAGGAGTTATGCCAATGTAATTTTATACTAGTGTTGTGCATATAATCGGCACTATGCACCTATTGGAGGGCACTGTGCACTTGTTGAATGCTGCACATACATTGCTAAAACACTCAAAAATGCCAAAATCACTTCAAATTTATTCCAATATTCAAGATTCCTCTCCTTTCACAAGTATTGTTGCCACTCTTGCTAAAAGGAATTCTTGTGCTTAGAGTTTGTCTCATAAAAAACTAAACCCTAGATGTTATAGACATTTTTGGGCGCTTCAACCCCAATCATAAATGTCCATAAACTGAGGGCTCCCAAGCCCCTAAAAGTGATGCTTCACTGCCTAAAGGAACAAGGTCAGCTGATTACATCGTCGCCCATAAGTTCTCCACTAAAAACTACTCAGAAATGGTCAAAACTAGACCATACTGAATACCCAGTGTAAAGGGTGCGATGCATATCACCTTCCCAATGTAAAGGGTATGATGCATACTAAATGGCCCCTCTGTAGGGTGAGATGGTTGGGAATGAACAAATGGAAGGGACAATTTGCGAGGTGGAAGATCATGAAATCTTCCAGAAGCTTCCCCTCTGAGACTTGCCTCTTTTTTTTCGACCAGGGATGAGTAAGAGATCATCATTCTCCAAGTGGAATCAAGAACTATCAAAGAGGAGACACTAATGAAGACCCCAGAAGATGACTCACCCCCCTACAATCATCTATATATGGATCCCTCATCACAGAGATCTAGAGGTTGGAATTGTGTATCTTGTAGAGAAGTGTTGTTGGTTTTCTAGAGAAACTTCATAGTGTTGGGTGATCTAAGCTTTACTTGAGGTGAAGAAGGGCTTTCTTGCTGGCAGAGATGATCCTGGGTCAGAACATATGGTTGTAATCCTCTTGCTACTCTTTATATTAATAAAGCTATTCAAGTTTTCCTCCATATTATTGTATCTTTCATTATATATGCATTTGTATGGTTAACACATATCTGGTCCTGTGTTACTTATGAATACATATCTCTGTTCTTCGATAGTAGTATGTTGCTTTGATTCCACAAGTGCTCTAGATGGGCAGACGAAGAAGAAGCGGCAAAGCTCTATGAGGAAGGAGAGGAATCAAACAAGGAAATCAAGCGCAAGACTAAGTTTGGTCTCCTTTGTTCTACTCTTATCTATTTTCATAAAGGAAAACGAAAGTAGACTTTACTTGTTTGTTTCTAAGATAGCTACCAGTCTTAGTGGGAATAGCAGCTCCTAGTGGACACTATTCCTGGTAACACTAGTTGTCTCATGAACTATAGTTGTTCCACTGTTCATTGTTCAATTTGTTTCCTTTTTCTCTACTTAGTTGCTAATTTCATAAAAAAATCAAACCCCTACACAAGCTTACCCATTACCACACATAATACTCCCCAAAACCATACTCACATACACAATCCCTATATGCTAAATTCTCAAAACCCTTCACTCCATCAAATCTCATTCATATCCCTATTCCATCCCACTCGTTTTCTTTCTTTTTGAAAATCTCTTCATACTCATCACTCACCCACACTACCCCTTCTTTCCTCACTAGCATTTACAGTCAATCAAACCAATGGACAATGATTATGAAACTGGGAGGAGACCCTTAGTGACAATTCTAGGGACACGAATTTGCAGCAGAGGAAACCTCACAAAGGGGGTAAGATTATCAGGGAGGAACTCATCAGTATGAGTGAACTACATGCTTTCCCACTAGCCACCTCATGCTTTAAACATCAGCCATGTTTTGGGTTTTGTGAAATGGTAGAGAAGGTTAAGTTTCATCATGAATTAGCAAGGTTGTTTGTAACAAATCTGGACAACAATGTAGTAAATCTTGTTGGCGTCACATTTAATTTCTCACCTACTATTATACTAGAGGCTACAAGCATTCCAGATGTAGGTGAGAAATGGAGAAAAAGACAAAATATTGACTGGGATTACTATGAGCCTTATATTAAGGATAATACCATAGCAAAATCAGCAGTGTTTCCTTTCAAATTCTTGGACGACGGGTTTGCTTCACTAATGAAGGTCATCATCAAATATTTTACTTGTGAGGGTAGGTTCTCCAAATTGTATGCTTATCATATTAGATTTCTGATGCACTTTACCAAGGTGAAAATGATGAGTATCCACTACTTCATGCGCAAAAACATAGAGAAGATGGAACTTTTTGTAAAAGAGAAACCTTACCCATAGCAGCTCAATAGTATTTATCATTTCTTTGTAATTAAAATTGTTGTTTTACATCAGCTAAATTAGTTGGGAATGCCATGGGAAACCTTCATTTCTCATGAGGTGTTCAAAGGCCCTCAAATATTTTCATCAGTACATCAAGAGGAAGGTGGACCTTGAGGACATGAACAAGCCAAAGAAACTGAAACTGTTGGGGTGCCCATGATTGTAACTTGTGAGAGAGGCAAGAGGAAAAGAAGGCAAAGGTCAAGATGACCTCCATTGAACAATAAATTGAATATGAATGAGAAACTTGGTTAGAGAGGGAGAACATTCACCTTGAGAAGTTGCTAGAGAAGGCCAACAAAGAAAAGAAATTGCTTCGCCATATGGCTTATCATTATTTGACTAGGAATAGGATATGCAATATGAGGATGCAGCAACTTAAGGCAAGATTAAGGAGGGCCTTAAAATGCAGAAAGAAGGAGGATAAGCTTAAAATTTTCGCTGATGTTACATTAGCGCAACAAAGTAACCCATGAAGCAGATCTGAGATAAAACTGGGAAAATTTTGAAACAATTTTGTAAATCTCAAATTTTTTAATTATGCAACACAAGAAATTGTGGTATATGTGTAGCGCCACTAGTGCTGCACATTTGATTAGTGCATCCGTAGTATAAATGGCTTATATATCTAGATTCCGCATCAAGAGGAAATTAATCCCTGAAAGTTTCATCTCATTTGGAGCAAAACTAGGTGACCTAAAGGGCCAAAAACACTCAAACAATGTCCTCTCTGCCACTTTTTCGACACACAGGAAGAAATCTTGGGTGAATCCACTTTTGAGGGGGGAAATTAGCTCGAAATCAGAAAATTCAAGATGTTCTAGAAACTAGACAGGCAAACCTATCCAACAAGCTATCTTGGCACTGATTTGGTGGAGTGGAAGGCCTCCAAAAACTAGAAGCGGTGTTGTGCATATAGGAGATGGCGTTGCACATAGGGTAGATTTTGCCAGTTTTGCTCAAAACTCTGAATTTCTCCTAATTTGACTACTAGTTGACTTTTTCTCTTCTCCTTGGTAAATTTGTGATGGTAATTGATGCTATGATGTGTAAATGTAATTGAAAAATGACTCTTGGGGGTAGATTCATCATTTTGAGGTGGTTTGAGGTTGAATGAATTAGTTTCCATGGTTTTAGGGACAAGCTGTTCCACTGCCTATATTCTTGTTCTTAGTTTAGATATGGTTGAAACCACACCTCTTCTCATGGATTCGACCCCTGATGGCTAGAATAGGTGGTTTTATGCCTATATTATGTACTTTCTTAGTCATTTGTAAAGGTTGGACTCTTTTGGAAGTGGTACACACATTCTATATTTGTATCAATGGATTGGCAAGGAATAAAACCAGGTTTTGTAGCTATTTTTGTGGGATTCTTGTGATACTGTGTTTTTGCATTGTTTCTTCTTCTGTAATGAGTTATTCTTATGTTTTATATGTTTCAAACCTTTTCCATTCTTCTAAAATAAATGAATCAAGATAAATAGGAAAAATACATTGATAACAATGGTTTGCCTTGGGAATGCATTTAGTTCTTAATGTTTTCAGTAGTTTGAAGAGGATTCATGGTCTCCACATGCCCTCCTCAACCCCTCAACAGTCTTAAAACGACCATCTCACTCGATTACTAGTGCATAAACACTTATCTATCTCGCCTCACAGAACATGTCTGCATCCTTGATTTGATTTCCCAGACCTAAGCTGCCTGCTCCATTTGATCTAGCAACCAAACCTTCAAAATCAAACAAAAAATGCTAGAGCTACTATACCTAGCCTAAAATCTATTCGTATTTCAGTCATCTCCACTGATATTGACAAGGAGAGAGCCCTCTCCTGACCTAGTAGGGCTAGCTACCAGGTTAAGCATGGTTTGTGGTTATCCTAGGATTGCCTCCCTTCATCCTAAGGTCAAACTAGGCTCTAACATAGTGGTGACCATACTAGGGAAATGTAGTTTTATGTTCCTCAACAAAATGTATCAAGTTCAGATCTTATTTTTGATGGTGGAAAACAATCAAACATAGGAAGGCTGAAATCATTCACCCTGTGACTCTAAATCAGTTTCAAGATCAGATCCAAGGACTCCACTGGAGGATGAACCTAATCAACAAAAACATGAAAGGACAATATGGAAAGATCCGATATTCAAGTTGGAATTTCATCCAAGACATTATATTCTTGGTTATCAATTATTTCTTCTCTTTCCCCGAGAATGTCAAGAACCCATTGCAAAATATATTGTATTTGAGACAAGATCCTAGACCTACATTTGATTCTTACCGTTTGAAGATTACGAAATATTCACATGTATGTGATCTTGATCAAGACCCTTCTTCCGAGTTTTATGAAGATTTTCTTCAAAATGATGAGCCTAAAAAGACAAAGGTTGACTCTACACCTTTTTTACATATTCCTATACCTTGTAAAATTCTAGATAGATACAAGCCTCTGATTGTACCTCGTATATCCCATGCTTTCCCCAAAAATCATTACCTATATCTACCAAGATTGGATGGTGAATGTGATAACATCACTGCTGAGAGACATGTACTGAATTTTGAGTCTTTTCTTGACCATTTTGAAGTTGATGAAGCGGATGTCAGTATTAGGCTTCTTGCTCTTTCTTTGCAAGACAAAGTCAAGATTTGGTTCAAAACCCTACCTGATGCGAGGATCTCATATTTCTAGCAATTCGTCAAAGGTTTTCTTGACAGGTGGGTGGTTAGACAGAACCCTTTCTTGATTATAGAAGTGTATAACCAGCTAAAAAGACAACCAAGAGAGATAGTACAACAATTTTCTGCCAAGTTTAACCAAGTCTATTTTTTGATGCCTGTTAATGTAAGACCTCCTCCTAGATCTACTCTCTTACAGTACCCGGATGCCTTTGATCCAAAAATGGAGTTTCAGCTGAGGGAAAGGAACCCTGAAACACTTAAAGAGATGAAAAACAGTGCAGTAGATGTAGAGGCTAATTTTCTTATCAAAAGAGCAAAACTGAAGGAAGAAGAGGTGAAGAACATAGATCCAGATGAATCAACATGTTTAGAGATAAAGATCAACATTTTGGTAAGTGTAGTGGAAGCGATGATGCAAAAGATCACCACAAGGAGTGATTATGATGTTCAATACCATGGATCGCCGATTAAAGAAGAACAAGTGGCAGATCCAAAACATATTCTTTCTTATCCTAGTTGCCATAGATCTTATAGTGATTGTTTTATGGATCGGCTTGCAGAAGAGAGATCTGTTGATATGACATGTATGCTTGAAGATGTGTTTTTTACTGATGAATTTCCTCAATTTGATCAGTATGATGATGATTATGTCCTCCAAACAGAAGCTAGTTTTGCAGATAAATCACCAGTTGGTTTGTGGAAGGAGGAAGTTCACTTTAAGCATCCGAATACAGTGATCAGCCGATGCATATTAGTTAGGAAGTGAGGAGGAAAGTGCAACAAATTTTGAAGTAAGTGAAGGATCTTTTCCTTTTTGTTTTACTTCATTTCAGTTCATTAGAGACAACTTTCATGCAATAAAAAATCAACTGTTGACAAGTTTTGATCTGCACCATCTTGAGGGAAATGAAATCCTTGTTCAAGACTTTTCATATCTAGATTTGTAGCCCCCGAATGCCATTGATTTTTAGGTTGTAGATGAAGACTTGGAAGCTAGAACATATGATCAAATGATGCAAGATGATTCCGTACCATTCTGCTTCGAATCATTTCAGTTTTTGAAGGGAAATTTGCATAGTATATCTTCAATAAAGGATGAGCAGCCTATAGAAAATCATGCCATCTCATTGGAACTAATTGAAAATGGGTTGCAACAGTGTTTTCAAGTTTTTCACGATCCAATAGCTAATGTGTTGGATGATGTCTGTAGCCAAAGTCCTTCTCCATTAGCTACCTGTGAGCTTGAAAAAAGTATTGGTACAAACGTTATCTTGCAGTCAGTTTCTTTGTCATTTTCAGCAGGAGTCCCGTCACAAAACTCAAATAAAGTTTGCATTCATGGTAGA
>APFE031499990.1:0-21429 GCA_000404065.3 Pinus taeda
TTTTATAATTGAGTAAAATATTCGCCATGCCTGGTGAGAGATTCACCAAAAAATTATATATACATATTATATTATTGATAAAATTGCCTTCCATTTTTCCTATATACCAGGGAGATTCGCCCATTTATTATACTTATAAATTTAGGGGGGTTATTAAAATTTTCCCTGATCCTAGGTTGGCAAATGTTCTTTTTAAGTATGTAATCTCCTCTTTAGTGTGGTTCTCATCTGAAATTCTACATGCTCTAGTGAAGAGGGTTTGAAGTACACCCATTTTTTGAGCTAGGTGGTGATGTGAATCAGCATGGAGGTAGTTATCGGTATGAGCCTTTTTTCTGAACACTTTATGACCTATGGAACCATATTTGTTTCTTATGAGGAGGATGTCCAGGAATGGTATGCAATTATTCTCTTCCATCTCCATTGTAAACTTGATGTCATCAGATATGCTATTGAGATGGTTCAAAAAAAATTTAAGTTCATCTTCCCTATATAATTGACAAAATTGTAGTTCACTAAATTTTGATACATGGAAGTAAGTCCATAGAGCGATTCAATATTGAGACTATTTTTTGGGGTAGTCAGGAATCCCCAATCCTACAAATGCGTCAATGATGGTCAAAATAAATTGTCTTAAATGGACCAATTGGTAGCTCGAAGTTGATGGTGAAGAAAAAGTTTTGTCTATGAGATTCCAAAGTGGGTGTAAGTGCTAATGAAGACTAGTTGGACAAATATTAGTATTATTATTGTAATTTGTGAATTTAATATTTGACATGTAAGCATTAAGGGAGAGACTTGAAAGTAATGCCTCCATTTGTGTTACATGTGTATTATAGGTTTTTAATTGTTGTGAGTTTTAGCTAATTTTAGTAAAATTTATCCACTTTTACTGGATCTAGTCAGTGATATATTCATATACATGTAACCATTCTTTGATCAATAAAATATAGTGTGTCTTTTTTGGTGTAACTATGTTTTTTTGTCTCGTTTTCTAAGTATAATTTAATATTATGTTATATTATTAATGTTGACTGGAAAATTAAAATTAAAAAATAAATATGTCAAATAATTTAAAATAAAGTTAAAATTAAAAAAAAAAAATATAACAAACTAATGCCTATAAATTGTTAGTCTTTTGCCTCCAATTTTTGACAACCCATGGTTTTTCCAATGTATGTAATATAGTTTATTTAAAGGTGTGAAGACTCTTTTGTAATTTTCCTTTAGCAGCCTTGTTGGAATTATATATGTTGCCTAATTTGGTCCTCTTGGTGAGCACAATGTAGAAGATGTTGGCATTATGGCTCATGTGTTGTCCTTGATGGCAACCTACTTGATAAAGATGTCAAACAAAATGATTATGCGGATGGAATAGATGCTATAGAAGTTATGAATAGAGAAATGGCGAATCAAAGACAAATGGACGTTGAATATAAAGTTTGGAAAAGTATACACGTATCCTATGCAGAAAGGTCGCATACATACACGGGTATTGTGAAGAAAAGTCACGTACAAAATCCGCACCATGGTAACTTGAATACCAGGGGTTTTAACCATGGTATTGGCTCGTAGTAATGAGGGCAACAATGTTTATTTGATTCTGTCAAAGAATACCAATAACATTACTAAAGGATTGGCCCAAGGTATTGACTAAGGCTAAAGCTATATAAGGAGATGGAGATCAAAGTGTTATGTGTGTAAGTATTGTGTTGTCTATGAATGATTTGATCTAAAACATGTGTGCACTAGGGAGGAAGAAGAAGACTCAAATATGAAAGATATGAAATATGTTGACATATATGCTTAATTGATTTACTTGTTGCAAATGTCTAATATTGATGAAACTGTGATCCTATGATCTAAACAATTTATTCACAAGTTTATAGTATTGACAGTTAAGGTTGCAGAAACTGAAATTGTGTTTACAACAATTTTTTTTCAGATCTATATGAAGGTATGTTTGGGCATAATTATGTACATACATGGATCCACCTTTGAAGGATCGCGTATATTTTCTACAAAATCATTTTTAGTTTGTGCATATCTGTATGCGGGTGTGGACATAGAAAGCATGTACATACCCTGATATTGCTTATGAAATTCACATACATAAACCAGGGTTTGATTTGCTGATTGATGCTTATAGATATGATGATTGATGTTCATAGTTGATATCTAGTTTACTTGTTGTTGTCTTGTAGGTTTTAACCCTGTATAAAAGTTACCTGCAAACGAATTCTTAAAACACAAGAATATACAATGGTGAGAACATAAAATAAATATACACAATGATATTCCCTTGGATCCCAAAATCGGGGCTACTAGATTGATTTTTCATTATTTCCTTTTAAATGTTATTGTATATATATATACATGTCGAAGCATTCATAAACCCCAATCCATTAACCCTAGATTAGAACATAATTGTAGTTCCTCTAACTAGATCTATAAAATACCATGCGCAGAAAACAATCATGCCCAAAACCATGTGAAAAACCCATGCACGAAACCATGGGCATGTCTTCCCACCATATTTGGGTCTGCCCATCATCCTTGGGTTTGCGCAACTATTACTGGGTCTGCATAATATTTTTTCTCAAGGCGCTGTCCCTGACCTCGTGCAAGGGGGTTGTTTCCCCCTGCAAACCCCCTAATAGGAGGGGCTGCCACCCCCGTGTGACCCCCCTCTCACACCCAACGCAACATACAACACATCAGACTAGCCATGGAAATAATATAACACATACCCAACATGTCTCTCGATGATGTCTTTATCATGATTGCAGTGACTTGGTTGAATTTAATGGGACATAAGTGTGACTAAGTAGTTGATCTATAATTTGTTCATAAATCTGTGATTAATTCTATGATCTGTAGCTGATGAATTTGTCTATGAATGGTTAAGTGAATAATGATTTAAGTATTCAATATTTCGAGAACTGTACGCAAGTATTATATAAAGAAATAAATTTGATATTTATTGTTTCTTGTTGGGTTCTACTTTTAGTGAATTGATACTTAAAAATTTTAGTTGATTTACAGTATGACAGTGTCTCAAATTTAGTTGTTCAGTTTGTTTGGGTTTATGGTTGATATGGGTCCAATTTGAAAATTTGATAAAAGGTGGCCTATAGTTTGGTTTGATGATTGTTTGACAAGTGGATCTAGTTTGAAACATTTTGAAAAGTGGCCCACAAGGAGCTGAGGGTAGCAACCTTCAAGGGGTAGGAGCTCCCTTCTAGTAGGAGTCAATAAACAAGTTTAGGGGGTTGTAGCTCCCTTCTAGTAGATGTTGGAGAACGAGATAAGATTGTAGCCTTCTACAGGTGGGTGCCTACGAATAGTTAGAGTCTGCGCCAGTACAACATTGTAAGAAGTTTTCCTTTACAATAAAAGAAGAAGACAAAGATGACGACATTGGTGGTTTTCTCCCACATTGGGTTTCCACCTAAAAGCCTGGTGTTCATGTGTGTTGATGATCTATCTGCTTTTTACTGTTGCTTAACGGATGAATAATGAAGTAATGATGCACTGGTTAAAGGTGAGCAATTAACGAAATTAATGATAAACTAGTTATCTAGATATACGCGGGTTGCATTAATCACAGTCGCATACATACACTTGTTTCCTTAAGGATAATAGGCTACATAAATCATAATAAGAAATTGAAAAATTGAAGTGTGTAAAATATTGATTCACGCCCCCCTGTTGCTTTGCTTCCCCTCTCAATATATATATATAGTTAAGATGGATATATATAACCAACCTAGATCCATCTTAACTATGGATCTATCAAGCACTGAGAGATCAAATCTCTCGAGGTGCAAACTTTTCCGCAAATTTGAATTAAAAACAAAAAAAAACAAAATAAACAAAAACAAAAACTTGCACCTTGAGTGATTTGATCTTGTTAGAGTTTAATAAATCTATAGTTAAAGACGAATCTAGATTAATACATAATAAGCATCAATATTTTTTTATACATTTAATTATACCAAAATTGTTTTATTTATTCAATTATTTTTAAAATAGATTTAAATGTACTTTAATTATTTTACATGTATTTCTTAAATTTTAATAATATTTTATATAAATTTTAAAATTTATTATTTAAATGTATTTTTAAATATATAATAATTTTTCAATATAACAAATAATTAAAACATTTAAATTATATAAAATTTTACGAACTAATTTAAAATTTTACGAACTTTTATTTTTTTTTGGCAAAAAGATAATAATAAAGAGAAATTAAAAACATTAAACAATTATACACAAAATTAATTACGAAAATCATATACTCACAATTTAATTGAGTAAATCTATAACCCATTTTAAATCATTTTTATCTCGTCAACTCTTACGTATAAATAAATAAAAAATAAGTTAAGAAACAACACAATCAAAGTGGTAATCGATACTTCCATGCTATGGAGATGGAGAATGATATTGTATCCATGGCCTAGTGCGTGATACAGATGGCACCATTAAATATATGGCTGCCGCCTCTCTTGAAGTCAACGTTAACCGCGCGTTCCCCGTGACAAGTAGTCAAAAACTTAATGACATTGGATTCCGAGAATTCTTAAAATTAGATTATTATTATTATAATAAAATCCAATATTATTTAATTAAATATTGCGGGGTAAAATTATATAAAAATAAAAAATTATGTGATTTTTATATAAATTAAAAAATTTAATTGTGAAGTTATTATGTATATATAATTAATATTAATGTAAGTCTAGTAAAAATATATAAAAATAAAAATTATGTGATTTTTATATAAATTAAAAAATATTCAATTTGTGATGATTAATTATTTAGGTGTTATTTTTAAAATTAAATTATTATTATTACATTTTTTTTAAATTAAATTATTATTATTTTGTAAAATATTGTGTCTTATTAATATCTCATTTTTAATTTTTAAAATTAGATTATTATTATTATTATTATTTATTTTAATTATTTTCAATCTGATTTATTGAATGTTTTTTAAATTATTATTATTTTGTAAAATATTATTCATTATTAATATCTCATTTTAATTTTTAAAATTAGATTATTATTATTATTATTTATTTATTTTAATTATTTTCAATCTGACTTATTGAATGTTTTGACTTACATTATCGCAGCAATATAATGCGAATTTGAAACGATTTGCGAGCAGAGCAGAAACACACGTAACTTCAGCACTCTTTTTTATTTAAAATTCTTAAACATATTCCTGACTGAAAGAGACTTTAGCACTATCTTTGAATTAAAGCTTTCAAAAATGTCCATGGCATGAATTGATTTATTTGCGGTGGTGGTAGTTTGAATTAAAGCTCTCCAAAATATCCATGGCATGAATTGATTTATTCCTGGTGGTAGTTGACCACAAATTAAAACATCTTAAGTTATAATTTATTTGTGGATAAGTGATTTAGGTTACTGAGATTATGGTTCTAGAAGGAAGAAAGTTAAAGTAAATTCTACATATTTATAATGTGATGTTATTTTTCTTTTTATATGACTAGATGTATGTGTGAAGTAAAGTCATCTCACATATTTATTAAAGCATGGGTTAATTAATTCATAATGGGAATTATTATGATGTATTTTTAATGTGTGTAATAGGTGGGTTAGAGAGAGTCAATTAACCTATTACTTATGATAGCATGGGTTTAGCACAGTTTTTTTTGTTGTATTTTTGAGATTCAAAATATGCATAAGAAAAAAATTCCAATAAAGGAGGGTTGATTTTCAAGCAAAAGGAGAGAAAAAAGCCAAAATTTTAGGTGGTGCAAGATGAAACAATCATAGTGTGTATTAAAAATAGATTATAGAGTTGGAGTTTGTACAAAGAGTTGGGCTACTGAACTTATTAAGAGCTCTTATTGATAAAATACCCAACAATTTGGATAAATACTACCATGAGCACTCTTGTTACATTTGTATTTATTGGAGCTCATAGTTGAGAGATTACCGGTTGGTATGAGTTAGTGCCTTGAAGTGGATGTAGATTATTTGAGGGACTATAGTGTAGAATAGGAAATCTCATCCCTTGATTTGTACATACTAATGGGGAAGAGAATTGGGTAGTTGGAATTATTGTATAAGATACATCACTATGAATTTACAAGGTATTATTTTATGTAAGTAGATTATAGACACTCATAGGAGGTTGTAAGTCCTTGTGGACTCACAACTGTAGCTTGTGAGTGACCTATAGTAGAAATAATTGGTACAACAACTTCTACGATAGGGTAGAACATTTGACACTTACAACCTGTTAGTTAAATGTTTATAAAGATCATTTTTTTATAATTGTTTTTACTTATTATGCTAATGCTAAGTGGGAATGGTGTGTTGAGTTATTTTTTGTGTTTAAATGTTATTGTGCATGCTTAATTTGTTTGCATCACAATGTTAAAACTATGTAATGACAGTTGTGCATGAGCCTATGTGACATGGTGTGCATATTTAGCTTTTTAAAATGGTATCTAAGTCATATATTTAGTAAGATGGCTCAAGCTAGGGGTTTGGGTACTCCACATTTAAGGGACTAAATGGTAATTTACCACCCTATATTACTAGGCAAAGGTCTTTCTATTGCCAAACAATGGTGTTTCCCAAGGAATTGAACAAGTTTGTCCAAAATTTTTATTAATAAGTTATTGAGATTCCTACATATTTAAATACCATATGGAATATGACAGGATTATTTCAATTTCACTATAGAGAAGACCATCATGCCTTTGAGGTGGTCATGTGTTCCCCTTTGAGGTTTTGTAATATCTTTGTGGTTTTCTCTAAATGGTATGGAAGCTTTTCCACTGATGAAGCTACTCAACTTTAGTATCATATCTTGATTGAATTCTTAGGCCTCCTAATGCAATTCAAATATTTTCTCAAGTTCATTTCATCTTCTCCTCAGAAACTCAACTATCACAACCCCAATGTTTTTATAGCCTTAACCTTTACAAACAAGTTTATATTCAGTTAACCCTTTTCCAATATATTTATGAACACATGCTCATCTAAGTCATCGAAAACGGTATATCTCAAGTCCTTAGGTATGTGAACATAGTGAACACCTATTTCACTACCAAACTACTCACTATATGATTAGGGATGATTTCCCCTTGTCATCCAATGCTAATCCAACTTAGCCAGCTTCAATTGCAACCCCTACTATTTAACCTCAAAAGGTATTGGCCTCTATATATGATGAATCTTGGATTCAAGTCATCAAAAATGTCAATAAAGTGTATGTGACTTCCAATTCTCCACCCAAGAGCACAACTGATTCTAGGACGACATAGTTAAAGCCTAGAGATACAATGATGAGTACGGGTGGCTAAATTCCTAAGTGTCCTCCTCGGAGGTTAGACATACATGCTCCATTTATGATGCTAAAAATATATTGAAAGAAAACATAAAATACACATGATGCAGGGGTAATATATGTTCTTGAGAAAAAATTATTATGACCTAAAAAAAATTTATTGGATAAAGATGAAGAGGACCATTAGAGAAATTTTGAGGTCTAAAATGGGCCTCTTAAGGAATACTATAAAATAATATTGGAAATAATAAAATAATATTAGATTACATCATCAAATTTTAGAGCGAAAAAAGAAAAAAACTATTTTTTCAACTCATATTTTCAACTTATTTCCGTACAATTTTACTCAAATTTCAAGTGGGAGAACTCATTGCATTTGGAATTTATTTCCTCGTCCAAGGAGTACCCATGTTGCATATTTTCGATGGATCCTGCTACAAAAAAAATGAAAAATACATGGAAAAACATGATTGCAGTCACATTTTTCATGTATTTCTCATTTTTTGTGTAGCAGGGTCCAACAAAAGTATGAAACGTGGATACTCCTTGGACAAGGAATTAAATTTCACATACAACGAATTCTCCCACTTGAAATTTGAGTAAAACTGTAAGGAAATAGGTTGAAAAAGTAATTTTTTTTAATCTTTTTACTTTTTTACTCCAAAAATGGTGAATCATTCCCATGGTTGTGTTGTAGCGGTTACAACCACCCTCCAAAAATTTTCTTTAGCCCGCTTTGGAGCCTCCCTACCAACCTTACACAACACTTTGTCTTGCTTCGTCAAGTACATAAGCTTCAGTATTTCTCATGCACAAAGGTAGCTTGTCGAGCACAGTTTGATTAATTCCCCTCACAAGCTGTTCACCCGAACTTGGTTTAGCTCTAGGATGAGTAGCTTCCCCTAGAAAATTACGCATTTTTAGAGGGAAACCAACCTTCCCTCCAGAAATTGCGCAATCCTCTCTAGCAGCTTGCTGGGCTCTAGGATTGCACAATCCTGTCAGTTAACACTCCCAGTAGAATTTGCGCAAATTTCCCCAGCAGAGCTGCTCAACCCAGAATTTGCGCAAATTTGGGCAGTAGTCAACTCCTCTACCCAGAAATTGTGTAATCCAGTTGGGAAGTTAGCCCAACTCCCAACCAAAAATGCGCATTTTTCTCAAGCAGTTGAGCAGCGACATGCATGAGCAGCCCGGTTGACGAGTTCCATCCGGGACCAAGGAAACTTGACTTGCATGCATGCATGATTGGTTCTTCCCAGAATAGCAAAAGGAAACATGCAAAAGGCATCCCATGATTCAAGGAGCTATTTTTAGCAGTCGAGGGTTACATTCAAAGTTGTTTTAGAAGTTTCTCTCCAATTGTCGCTTTTTACTATATTTGTGACATGCGCATCATGAGCCCAAACTTATTTATTTGATGCACCAGAGCTCATTCTTTCATATCAAACATGGAGCTCTAACATCCCACAGCACATCCAGGACTCTTCAACACATCCGACTTAGCTATTCACGGGTAAGTGGTCTTAACTTGTCCTTTTCAACATTTCTATCGCTTTTTGTGTATTCGCTTGTGTGAGTGTTGTTTGCTTGATTTCTTTGAATGCTTGATGTCGTTTACATGTATACTAGCTTGTCCTAGCTCTGTTTTTGTGCTATCTCACTATTGTCACATGCATGAAAGTGTTTTGCACGAACATTCACCCAATCAAAAAACTACTTCACCCACATGCATGTTGATCTATTTGCTGAACCTTTCATTCATGTTTTGCATGCATTTTCAATCACTTCTACTTTCACTTAGTGTCCCCATGCATTCACTATCTTATTTTCTTTCAGTTGCCTGTCAATAAGCTTGGCCAGCCTTGGCCCGGACTTTGTCTCACTGAGACTGCATTGCGCAATTTGGGGAAGGAAGGCTCTGCCTTCCTCTCGAGAAATGCACATTTCTTCCCAGCACTGGCCTCCAGGACTATTTTGTACATTTCTGGAATAGCCCAGACTACCTTTTGCATATTTTTGGAAGCCAGTCACCCAGCCTCCCAGAAGAAATTACGCAATCTTGTTCATCAGTTTCCCATGTATGTGTTGTGTCTTTCCTGGAATTTGCTTGTTTTCGCTGATAGATTTCTTTCCATGCATGTTGCTTGTCTCCAAATCTTTTAGGTGTTAATTTGTCTCAATGGCTTCTAAGAGAATAGGATCTCAGGACACTAATGGAAATGTAGTGGGAGTAGCAGCTGAGCAAATGTCCTCTAGACTGCCGATCTATGAAGATACAAAGTTATATCTAGACAAAGACATCAAACTGAAGTGGAAAGAAGTCAATGAAACATTTGCAAACACTTTGGGGAACACCTCGAAGACCATCAGGTGTACGTGAACATTCATAGGTTCAGTTTGTACCAGATTGCAGGCAGATATCCCATGTTCCCATGCGCGGACATGATACACTAGATCATCTTCCACACCGATCCATAGACGATGACCTTGAGCAGTGTCAGCGGGACAAAGCTTGTGACCTTCTGGGAACAGGATTATGATGAGATGTATCAGATGTCTAAGCCTGTGACTATCATGGAGACTCCATTCAGCTTACCCAACAATGTGCTAACTCCAGAGACATTATGAAGGATTAGGTAAATGAGCTAGCTCATTTCACAATGACACCAACCAAGTCTACAAGACAAAGATACTGAGGAAGGCATACCAATACTTGATCATTTTTCTTGTTGACTTCATGGCCAAGCAAGCACGGAAACCTTCCCATAGAGTTGGGTGGTTGCACTAGACCAAGTGGCTAGAGAAGGAAAACCATGTAACTAGTCTAGAATGTTGGCTCATCAGCTGAAGGAGAAAGTCATGAAGGCTCGACAGTCACCCGGAGGTATGCATGCAGACATTTACATATTCACCTACATCCTAGATGCAGTATGTTCCTGACACAAGTTCCCAGGCTTGGAGTGGGCCTGGTCACCAGAGGAGACTACTGTGAACACATATTTCAAGTTGTTGTCCAAATGTAGCTTCAAAGGAGTAATCACATAGTTGTTCAATCATTTTCTTATCCCTTTATATAATATGATATTCAAACAAGATCCACTCTACATGTCAAAGGAAGCAATGGAGGAATTGATAGGTATTGCAGATTGGCATGCCTCACCATCCGAAACTTTCATTTGAATGTTCAATGCAATGAAGCCTCTGCATGTTCTGCCAATTTTTTCCTTGGACAGACTTGTCATGCAGGAAGTAGCCTATCACATCTTGACAAGATTAACAACTAGACTGCAGTGGAAGAAGAAGGCACCTTGACCCACTCTTCCATTACGGATTGGGTTATATGAGATCCTAAGTATCAAGCAAGAATATGTCGAAGCATAAATGATGAAGAAATACCCATTCGACCTTTGAAGCTACAATCTGTATGACCCACATTGCATTGTGAAGGATCACTACACGAGAGTTTAGTTCAACTGGATCTACGGGGTGTTTCAGAGTTTAGTTCAACTGGATCTACGTGGCATTTCATTGAGCCAAGGAGGACCCATCACGGAGAGCAGCGTGAAGCAACATCACGGAGAGCAGCAACAGTAGTAGCAGTGGTAGTAGAGCCTAGCATACCAGTGTGCGACAAAGGGAAGAGGAAGATTGTCAATCGCATGGAGGAGGAGAAAAGCTGCAAGTTTCGAACAGATCCACTTGTAGAGAAAGCAGCTATGGCTATAATGGAAACACAACAAGAAAATTTCGCAAAGGCAGAAGGATAAGAAGAGAATGGAAGAAGCAGAGAAGGAGTTTCATGAGCTGAGAGAGAAACTCCAAAAGGAACAAGAGTTGCGCAAACAAGAGAGGGAAGCACAACAACGGTAGATATAGCAGGGGGCACATCACATGCAAATAGATGAAGAAGCACCCGTACAAGTAGTTTATTCATCTGAACAGTTGGCATCAGGCGAAAATGGTGAACCATCATAGG
Organism: Pinus taeda; assembly: GCA_000404065.3. Lineage (NCBI taxonomy): Eukaryota > Viridiplantae > Streptophyta > Pinopsida > Pinales > Pinaceae > Pinus > Pinus taeda. The sequence goes on from APFE031499990.1 coordinate 11,319, forward strand.
GGCAAGAATTTTCTCATGAGATAGAACATGCACTTCAATAGTTGGATGCAAACATGGAGCAATAGGAGTTGGAACAAGATACCGACCTCATGCCTCACTATAAATAGGTCGACTCACCTTCTTCAATGCATCTAGAAGAAGAGTAAGTCTTGGATGACCAAGGAGGCACTGAGATCCTTGGTGATCATCTAGAAGAAGAGATGCACAACATCTCGTTTGTGAATCCCAACATAGAGTTGTGTAGTCTCATAGAGTGTCAATTTTGGAGGATCAAACATCCCCTGCGCAAGTTGAAGAACGAGTGATCATGACTGATGTGTGCAAGAATCCATCTGATTTGGCTGATGCAACTAGAGTGTATGTAAAGCCACTAGCTCAAGTGTTCATTTTCTTATAGTTGAGAATGAGCGAATGATGAAGGAACTATAGGAGGCCAAGAAAGGAGGAGATTTGGTGACAATGTCCGCTTGAGCTGAATTGAAGAAGGCAATACTAGATGCAATATTGTCCCTTGACACAGTTATGCAAGCATTGTACTCCAAGCTTGGTTCCATGCACAAGGCGGTCGTCCATCTCAACGGATGGCAGCAGTGATTTGCTAGGAGAGCACACATCTTGATGAACATATATGTTGTTGTTGATGACATGAAAACATGGACGATGAAGTACAAGGGATCCCCACTTCACTTGCCAAAGATGATGAGGCCAAATGCGTTCAAGCTGAAAGCACGTATCTAGAGTCAGATTCAGAACTATGAGGACCTTCTGCAACTCATCACTAGCATACAGGCTTCCCATGCATGAGTATTCAAGAGCATGGATGTTATGGTCCGCACACATGCAATCCCATCACTTGGGACTCTCACCCAGGCGAAGACCAAGAAGCAGGTCTGACTAGAGCTTGAATCGTACTTCAACGAGTTGATGCGCATCGTCATCGGCCTAGACTTGCCCATAATTGCAGACATCATGCACAAGTATGTTGCTGGTCCGGCCACATTGAAGACAATGATGCACATGCTTTCAGATGAGTTGGACAAAGGATCCTGAGAATTGTGCCTAGATGCTATGGAGGTGAAGGTCAAGTTTTAAATAGATGTCACCTTGGAACACATGGAAACTATCAGAGACTACAAAGCTTCGCATCAATATGTTACTGTTTATCAATATGAGGATGTTGAGCAGTTGGACTTCTACAGTTGTCTAAGTTAGAGTGATGTCTAGTTTGGCTTTCTCAATCCATTATGTTCACATGGGTACATGTTCATTGTAATATTGAGTCATGTCAAGTGTAAGTAAAGTGTTAATAGTGAATGTAAAACTCATAGAGTAGGTGAAGAGTCATGAGGGTAGTTGAACAATCATAAAGGGGAATGTTAAGGGCCACCCCACCCTTTGTTATTAATAGTCCCTCATAACTCATTGTAAGGGATTTTGGTCAGCCAAACTTCTGTTAAGACTATCTTTAAGAAATCTTGGACAATATTGTAATATGCCTTGGTTTCTCCACTGCACAGAGCTAGTACATCTCTTTGGAGGAGCAGGCAGATGTGGCTGTAATGTTGGGGCTAGCAGGTTTACATGGATGTATGGTATGATTGGGACTTACACTTCTTTATATAATAAGAGCCAGCACATTTTCATGCATATGTTGTTCTTGTAGTTCGAATGCTCTGGTTGCTTAGCAATATATGTTGTTTAACTTACGTATTTGTGTATGCACTGCTTCGTATGCAATTATATGAATCTTGTTGTAGATGTGCAGTTGGTTTAACCATCACTTTGGATTATCGACTGATCTGCTTTCCAACTTGTGATGCATCTTTGCTCATGTGTTCTCTTCTCAGCTGAGTACTACTATAGGTTGCTAAGGGGTGCACTCATCTCACCCCCCATGTGTTAGAACCTCTCATTCACCTTCCTTAATTCACTACAGTCGGCACACCCTTGCTACTGACAGAGTTATCTTACTTGCCTCTGTGCGACATCGCGGTCAAAGCATTACCTTACGACCCACTACTCGGACTCCTACACCAAATGATCTGAGTTCTAATTGGGACTTCTTACCGAGGAGACCCCCTTGACATGCTGGTGGGTCCAACACCGTCAACAGGTTGAAATCATTATCTTGAATCCTATTGGTTCTTATAAAGTTGATTTTTGTTGTACATTATTTTTAGGCCAATTTTAGACCTCAAAATTTCTCTAATGATGAATTCATTTGAGAACAAATTTCAATGAATATTGTATTATAGAACGTGAGGGGTATTTCAAACACAGTGAGGAAGAACATGGTTCATATATAATTCACTTAATGTTTTCAAGTTAAATATCGTGTCTACAAGGAATGCGAGTAATTCCTTTTTCTTTGAACTTGACCTTGCACTATAGTTTTCCCAAGGAGGATTTGTTTTATTATTTGGATGATGAAGGTACATAGGGCCTAGCCACCATGGTGTTCCTTTTTTAAATTCTCTTATTTTATGGTTAATCATGATTTTGACCCATATAATAGAATGATGTAGGTGTTATTACATCTAGATAGAAATTCCCTTCGCATTTCTAACCTATATGTCCCAATGAAGTTGAGGAGAGTGTAACATTATGGAATTGGTTAGTTAATTATATTATAGAAGTTGATTAGTTATTATGTGGAATATTTAATAATTTTGAATCATGGGATGACAATTTTATGATTAAGATTGTTAGGATTTCTTAAGGGAGCATATAACCTAGAACAATCTTAAGGATAAACTTAGTGTCTATGACTCCATAAAGTATAGGAATGAACTCTCATCTTTGATTCACCTAATCTAATCTTACGGTAGATAGAGTTTGAAAGAGTTGTAAAGAACCTTGATAGTATGTTGTTGAATTTGAATAGTTTCCTTTTCAACTATGGATTAGGTAGATCGATACAAGTACTCAAGTAAATCAATCTTTAAACCATTCAATCCATTGTGTTCAATGTATTTTTGGGATAATCCAAGTTGAAAAGGTGGCATACAATATATATATATATATATATAATATATTATCTATATCATATATGTATATATATAATATATTATATATATATATATATATATATATATATATATATATATATATAATATATATATATATATATATATTGTGATGTAGATTTGGGACTTTCTTCCAGAGATATGAGGAAATGATGCCATTAGCTAATTTTTTATATTTATGCAAGGGTTTGGCTAAAATATATAGGTCATGCGAAGCTACTGTAATGTGGGGTCCTAACTTTAAAATTTTCATCATCTAGCTTTGCCTCTTTTTTTTTTTTCAATTGTCCATGATGTAGAAATTGTTACAATAGGTATATTAATCTACATGACTTTAGCATCACTTTCCATCATTTTCCACTTCATTATTATCAACATGATAGAAACCAACCACTATGTTATAATTGCAATGGCATTGAATGTGCAGTTCTGGCATTAAGTTGAAAATGTATTTCTAGTATAATATTAGAGGCATAATTAGTTAATTATATTTGTCTTTTAATTTAATATATTTATTAATTATAATTATTATTTTTGTTATTATCATAATTATTATTATTAATTAATTAATTATTATTATTAATTAATAAATATTAATTAAATATATTATCATAATTAATTTCATTTTCATATCTATCTTTAATCATATTCATCTAATTTTTGCATTGGCATTCAATTAATTTCATAACATTATAAGAATAAAGTCATATATAAATAGAAGTGGGTGCAAGCTAATGAGTGGCAATACAAACATGGACAAATAAAAATATGTTAACTTGAATGGATGATTTGAAATACTTTCACAAATAATTTGAATATGGTGGAAAAAAGATGAAATATAAAAAACATAATTGCCTTTTTAGATATATATTTTTTATTTATAAAATTGATGGAGGGCTATGTAACATTTTAGTATTTATAATAGTGGTGTTATCACTCAGAATTTTCCTTAATATGAAGGTAAATTACTAAGGTAACCACAAGAATGTGCAATGGTGATGACTAATAATGAGAGCTGCATATCCTCCTTTGTAGCAAAAGATAAATTATGTAGCTTTCCACCACGGATCTGAAAATATGATGGACAAACCACATGAGGCCCAACATATCTCTGAGTGTTTGCAATATGACTCTCAAGTGAAACACTGTGGGGGACATCATGGAACTAGGGAAAATCCTCCCCTCTCTTGGATAGGCCAGTGATAAAGGATATGTCCTCCTCAGTGGGCCTACACCACAACTGAAGGTTGACACAAAAATCCTGCTCCTGGACCTTCCATCGGTGGATCCGATGTACCAATAAGAAAAAGTGCACCTTCAAGGATGTAACCTCCTCATAGTACTTGAGGAGGCCTACCTTCCTTAAGAGCACTCAAGTCGTTGTAGTAATAGGGCGAGGGTATAAATCCCTCTCCCTCTCTTTAGCCTGCCATGGTCAGATCGTATTATATGGGTTTGCTTGCTGCTCTTTCCTCTGTTGGTGCTCCCTTTGCTAATGTCTCTACTGCATGATTGACATGTAAAATTCATCAACCTCATACATAAAATACATTTTTTTATTTATTAAATGAAAAAATTATTTATAACTATGGAAACATAAATTTCAATTTAAATATGAAAAAATTACTAGTGTATTCAAAACACAGTGATGCACTAGAGCTGGTGCAGTTTAAACTATAAATGCACCAATAACAGTGCACACATTAGTACGACACACCATGAGTGTTTCAGGAATTTAATTTTTCATAGTGGTGTGGCATACTTGTGCATCAGCGCGCACATATAACTTATGGGCATCAATACGGTACACTCAGGTTATCGAACGCAACACTCAGGTTATCGAACGCACTGAGCTATATGACTATTTTCAAATATTTATCTATAGTGTGTTTTGTAAATATAAATGCACCGAGAGTGAAGCACCAATGTATAATATGTCGCAGTTTTCCCCATGAATTTATATTTATAAAACGCGCTACCACAATGATGGTGCGTTATGTTCACACACTGAAATACATTGCACGCTCTAAATTTATAGGGCACATCGCTCCTAGAGCGAGCCGAACATATAAAGTGCACTATGCGTCATTTTTTTTCAAAAACAATGAGAATCTCAACCTAATTTTCAATTCTAATATGCTAAAAACTTAAATTAGAAAGAAACATAGTCATTACCTAGACATTTGGTCGCTAGGGAGGCATTTTGGACACGTAATGTAGAAACAAAATTCTCATTGTTTGAAAAAATTGGAAGATCAAACAATGAGCATGATATTAAAAGATGGTGAGGAAAAGAAGAACCGACATCAAGGCACTTGCACGTGGAAAGAGTGGCACCGGTGCTTCAAATCTCTCTCGCACTATAGATGGTAAAAATGAAAATTACAGCCAGGAGGGGTTTTTTATTTAACCCTCCTCTAGTGCATTTCGCGAAGTGCACTTGGGTGGGATATATGCAAAAGCACAAAGTTTTTTTTAATTAAAAATTATCATTGTGCTTTATTGAGACACCCTCGGGCTTTACGTTACTAAAAATGCACTGGTGTTATGGTTTTACAATAGCATTGGTATGTTATTAGAAATTAAAAATCATTTATCAATATTATTTATAAGATTCCTTGGGGTGTTATTATATGTTTAATACACCGGGACATCATTGTCGAATAGAACCAAGACATTTTACTATATGAAGGATTCTGGTGCTAGCGAATATTCAAGCACTAGTGCATTTATGTATTTAGCGCAACGTGGTGTTTTTTTTTCAAAAACAAATTCTATGGTGCACCATTTTATATGCAGCTTTGGTGCACCATTTTGTATGTGCTTGACTAATTTAGACACACCATCAAAGAAACATCCACTAAAACATCTACCTACCCACCTCCACTAGTGACCTCCACTTCAAACAAATTTTTGGGCTATTTTTATAGGGGCCTTAGTTGCTTGTTCATTTTGCAATGCAATATAAGTGTTTAGTTGTGCTTCTTATATTTGAATAATATGGACATGTTTATTGTATAGGTTGAATTCTCCTATTAAGGAATGTGATTTACTTTATAAATGTGGAATGATGATTTTCTGTATGTGTTCCTGAGGAATGGTTGAATTCTAGTATGTGTTGTGTGAGCATGAACATTAGTTATTTTCAATTCTCATGAATAAATGAATCATTGTGTGCATTAATGAGATTTGATGAAATTGGTTGTTTGCATGTATTTCTAATATCTTTGTATATGTGTCTTGTGTATAACTAATAATAACATGAGTATATCTATGAAGTGCTCTAAGGTGCATGTTCTATGTATTTTTAATGGGCAAGTACACACCCTAAGATCTATAGAGTCTCAAAAAAATTTGGGAATAAATTACCCATGCATTGTTGCAGTCCTTCTTGATCGCATGGGCACACCAATCCATGGTATCCATGACCATGGATCATGGGAAAAGAATATATGAAGTCTTAATATGCTGTGAAGGTTCGGCCTATACGAAATTAGTTGGAAACTCACAAAAGATTCTAAGTACGAAATACTTGCAAAATGGGCTTAACTTTGCTTGTGGTACCCTCCAAGTCAGGGGTTGGGCAAGTTAAATGAAAGATGTAACTCGGCATGAGTTCCCGTCTGACCAAAGAAGTGATGTTGAGTTATTCATGTGGGATACGCTAGTTGGAGATCATGCTAGATGGGCACAATAACATAGTTGGGTGGGACCGTTGGTTGAGGCCCAAACAAGGTTGGGGCCTCAAAGGTGTGCACGAGGTAGCTCCTTTTAGGGAGGCCAACCTTGAATCTCTCCATGGTGAAGCCCTGAACCCTGGTGGCATGGAATAAGCCACGATGTCATGGTATTAGCATGGGCCCTAGTGGGGCAGGGTTGCCACATGGGTGCCATGTGGTGAATCCTAGTTGATATGATCAGGAAATAAAGGGAAAATCTTTAAAAAGCCATACCTTTGGTCCATAAGTTGGTCCATTATGAAAAAGGTCTTGATGAGACAAACACAATGGTAATATTTGTTTATAGTTTTGAAGAAGTTGATAAATGAGAAATTTTATGACCCCATTTCCATTAAAGGAGTATGGTGGTTGGGTCTATGATAGTAATGCACCCTTATACCCATAGTATAGGCTTTGGGTATTTAAAGGTGTGTGTTTCAATTAGACACAACCCCATTTAGGTGGGCCTGGGATTTCAACCATTGTGTCCCATTAACATTGCACTGCCCCTTGCAACTACATAAGAAAAATATGCACATGTTCAATCTAAAGCCGACAAAACTACCAATTTTATTAAATGAGTTTAGAACATCTACCAAAAGGTACATGATATCTTTCACAAAGATAATACTAAATATAATAAATGTCATGGTTAACACTGAGGGCCACACAAGTTTCTAGTGGGAGATCATGTTTGGTTACATTTGCAAAAGGAATGCCTTGCAGAGGCCCATCGGAAGCTTCAAACACTTTACTATGGACCTTAGACCATAACCAAGGTGGTGGGTGGCAATTATTTTGAGCTAAGTATCCCCCCCATTCCTTGGCTTGCACCTAGTGTTCAATGTGGACCACCTTCGACAATACTTTCCACCATTATTAGACACATCATAAAGTGTAGATTAGTTGACATTGAAAGAGATCAACTTATATTGCATTGAAAAATCCACAACTAATCCAATCATGTACACACATATTAAGAAAACTCTCCAATAGAGGATCCAACTATATCGGGTTGTTAAAGTAGGCGCCCTCCAACACTAAGGCAAGTGGCTCACCAAGGACCAAGTTCAACAAAATTTTCTCCATATCATGGAGGAACTCAATGCAATGGAGGATATTTCTTCCTAAGGGGGGAAGATTGATATAGGTGGGTATTGGTGGCCACCCACCTATTCCACTGGTTCACAACACAATTTTCCTATTTTGGAAAATTTTCAGGTCAACTCCTATAGCCTTTTTTAGGCCATGAACATCATTTTTTGGGGAAATGGGTCAAAAGCAATGATACAATACCATTGGTAGTCAAAATTTGTTCTCCTCAAATAGACCTTTATAACGAGCTATCATGCACACTAATTAGGGATCATATGCTAAAGTTATGACCTTGGGAAGTTAACATTCCAACTTACTGCATTGGGGCCCATAAGCCTTTGGTGCTTCATCTCCTAGGGTTATGGTTTTGAATGTTTAGGGTTTCTCACTGTTTCTTCATGATGAAAATTCCTTTGAGCCTCATTGTAATGAGAAATGAATCCACACCATTGTTAATTTCCATTCAAATGTAATTAGTAATTAATTTTATTTTTTTTTAACTATCAAATACTTACAATTTTAAAGTTTGCATATCATTATTAATATTTACATAAATTTTAAAATTTCCATCTTTAAGGATCGATGGAGCTTTAGGGCTCAATCAAGCTTTCAAGTTTGATCAAGCTCATAACCTAGGGTTATACAGGATCTCATCGAGAGTCAGTTTTAATGCTCGATCGATCAATTTTTTTAGTGCTCAATGAGCTCAATCGATTGCTTAAAATGATCAATTGAGCCATCTTTTTTTCACATAAACATGCCCTCTCTCGCCAAAAGGTGTAACCCAGATCCATGCTTTAACCCTGACATATCTTTGTATTTTCATTTTCTTAGTTGATGGTTGATCATCATGCATCTTTTGATTACTCTAATCAACACAATACTTATCATGTTAACCTCCATGATATTTTCCTTGATTATATTCTTGACCTCTTTCTATATGATTTTATCAACCTTTTCCCTTAATGAGATGGTCCCATTGCTTATTCTCAACTTTAATTTCCACCTTTATTATGCAATTATTATCATACCTCAAATAACAAACTACAAAATACCAATGAGTATTTCTTACTATCTAATTTTTTAGAATTCCAACCAACACACAAGGTAGAGTATTAAATATAATAAGGTGTCTTCAAATTCCTTAAAGATCACTTCTATAAGTATTTCTTCAAAAAATTATTTCCACATAACCAATTCTAACTAAAGCTCCTTCAGGAAAGCCAATTGGTCTTCAATCCTATCAAGGGAGAGAGGGAGAGAGAACTAAGAGAGATAAAATATTTCCTAATTTGTATAACCTAACGCTTAATTGTGTTTTCTAATGGGTTTTTAAACTTCTTCTAAATTTATTCAGGAAGCTAGTCATGTTTGTATGAAAGTGAGTCACCCTAGAGGTGTAGGTTATTAGGACTCTAATAGCCTTTCCCTAATTTTCATTAATAATGAATTTATCATGTCCATCTTTTTGATCTATATCTATAGTTTTTGTAAAGTGTCAAACTAGTTTACTCTCAGGGAAAATTTTAAGAACCACCCTAAATTTATATGTATAATAAATGGGCTAATCCCCATGATGCATAGGAAAAATGGGAGGCAATTTTATCAATAATATAATATGTATATATAATTTTTTTGGCGAATCTCTCACTAGATTATATTATCTTGTACAGTGATGGAGAATCTTTCACTAAATTATAAAATCTTTTAATATCTTGGCAAATCTTTTACTGAATAATAAAACATTGTGAATTCTTGGCAAATGTTTTGTTAAAGTATGAAACCATATATGATAATAAGAAAACATATTCCTTGAACTGTAATATACTAACATACATGTTTGGAAAAAAGAAACATAATTTTCTCTTCCTACAAACAATGTTCCAAGTTGCAGTGGCCGTGTCTGTCAAGGTTCTTACAATACACTCTTTCATATCCTTCTATTAGTTTCGATAATATTCCACAAAAAAGTTCTTGTAGGTGTTGATATTGACAACGAGTTCTGTCAAGGTAGGAGAGATTAATCTTTTCCCTACAACTTTTGTCAAGCTACCACTTTTTTCAAGTTATCAAATTTCTTTCTTATTCCATAGACTCCATCTGCGAGATAAAAAAAAAAAACACATCAAGTTTGTTTACCCCAATGTGCCAACAAGTAGCAAGCCCCAACTATATTATATAAGAAAGTATTAAGTATCCCAAAGACTTGAAGGGGATCTAATTGAAAGAAGTGACCATTGTGAGAATCCTTCCAATCAATATATGAATATA
>APFE031499990.1:21513-39337 GCA_000404065.3 Pinus taeda
ATTGGAAATCTTCAATTAAATAATAAAATTTAATTACATCTCTCCCAATCTAAATTGCTTATTAGCATAATTCACTACCCTCATAGGTCTCACATTTTTTAACAGTGTTGTAACATGTAGATTAATTTCCTTTTTGGTGAACAATCCCCACCTTTTAGGAAAACATGGTGTAGTGGCTCCAACCCCTACAGATCATTAGGACAAACTAAGAATATCAAAGAAGATGAAAGTTTGTACAAACCAACTTATTTTTCAAACAACTAATCCAACATCAGTACCTAAACTTTTTCATGAAGATATCATATTGAGAATGTTTGAAAAATGTTGAGAAATATTCTGCGAGGGTGATGTGGAAGAGCGATAAGGTTTCATAGTTTTGAATCTTTTTTTGTTAAATAAAAAAAAGTTAAAAACCAATATTAATGGAGATATTGGTATTTTTACTAAATTTTTTGAAGTGACTAAATGTGGCTTTAACCATTCACCTTAAGATGTTTTTACAATATAATTTCCTAAGTCTATTTATAATCTTCATTATCATAGAAACCAACCTATATCCATCTTAACTCCACATATACCACTCTTAGGAGGATGAAATCTATTTATCCCTCTGAGCACTTGGTAGACCCAGAATTAAGATGGATCTAAGATGATAGAATTTCCCCTTTAAATAGTCTATGTTCACATGAATACCATGGTATTACCATGGGTCAATACCATGGGTTATCATAAACCTGGAGCCTATGTGTAGGCGAAATTAAGGGGTTTTAAATAAAGCCCGGGTCCCAAGACATAGGTCAAGAAACATTTTGAGTATATTCTTCTTCATTGTCACTATTTAATGAAAGGTTGTCATTAAATTTATTTAAGTTACTTGGATTTTATAAATGGGAACTTGTATTATTAAAAGGTTTTTTAGCCATGTAGTTGACTTCTAATCCTAACGTAAATATAAATTATTAGATATAAATTAGTTAGTAGATAAGTTTAACCTAACATCCCTATATCCTGTCACCCCTCCCCCGCGTCGCCGCCCCCCCCCCCCCCCCCCCCCCCCACAAAACCCGCGCCCAAAAAAAAAAACTTATATATCAATATTAGTTTTAAAATTTAATATTAAAATAACAATCCAAACTCAATGAAAAACAAGGAAAATTCATACCTAAAATGGGGTGGCAGTGATGAAAAATGTGGGGGGGTTTTCTGCCACCATCCCACCAACTTACATTCTAGAGGGACATGGAAACATGAAGCATTGAGTGGATTACTTGCCATGCATAAATTAGGGCTTCACACATTGTTGAACCACCTAGTCATTTGGTAGTTAATTCCTGTAAGCAATGGAGGTTAGTGAGGTCGAAAGAGGGTGGGAGTGGATTTGAGGGTCTAAGGGGGAGGTGCAACAAGCCATAGATAATTTTTTTTGTTTCAAAATTCACACCAAGGTGATCCTTAATTAACAATAGGGGGTAGGAATTTGGACTAGAATTATAATAATGGGATTGGAAAATCATAATTTTTCTTGGAACTCGGCTTAATTCAAGGGCATCTAATTGGGAATGGGAGCACTTCGACATCCTGGAATCTGGTGTTTCTTTGTAATAAGCTACAGGAAGCTGAGAGCTTGCCTACTTCTTCTCCTCATAATTTATTTTGCGAGGGAGCCTCATGAATTAGAATTTTATCTTAGGGGGACTTTAAGGCACAACAACCTTAGCCTAGTTGTTTCAATCGCCTTCCCCAATTATTTGAAAAACTTAGAGTTTTTTGGGAGGAAGTCTTTGGGATGGTTATGTGAGAGTTAGGTTGTTCTAAATTAGAAATTTTCCAACACACCCAAAATTCTCTAGGAAAATTGTATCCTCCCTAGTAAGCCACCGTAAAAACAAAACAACTTTGGGAGGCCTTGACATGTATTCAAGCCCTGTCTATTTTCCAACAATTTTGAAGGATCATTAGTTAAGTTCTTATTATCCTATAGGGTATTGCATAGTCTGGTCCTTCCAAATTAGTTTTTCCCCCATCCTTACTCAATGAAAATTACAGACTATTGGTAAAAATCCCTAGTTTGGGCGGTTCGAGAATACAATGTGGCAGTATTGAACACGCTAGGTGATCTCTTCATAAGCTCATTAGAATTAACACTCCTAGTAAGAGAAAACCTCATCATTTCCTACGAGAATTTTCCACTAATCATTCGCTGCTCCAGGTGGCACTTGGTCAATTCCTATGACTCGCCCTGTCAACTGCCATGCATCATTCCCCATTAGAGAGCAAGGGTACATTGCAGTGCATCATATTACTAGGAAAGGGTTGTTCTAGAGCACAAACATAGGTTTAGAATTCATCATATAGATATAAGAAAGTCACTCAGACGGTTCAATAAGAAATCACTAAGGAAGAACATGAACTACTTGAAAAAAGAACACTTTCATAGATACAAAGATTCTAGTAGGTGGCAGACTCAACACTAGAGGCTACTACAATGAGTACATGTACACCATAGATATTTACTAGCATTTGAAATTTCTTCTCGGAAAATTTTTTGTTGACAGAAATGACATCAAGGAGGACATCCTCCTTACCTTGAATTAAATGCAGAGGTACATGATAACAATGGATTGAACGCATGCATATAGAGAAGCAATTGGGCATCCCTCTTTATCCTCATTGCTCTCCACATAGCAACAAGCAACCCATCCTAATCAAAGTTATAGATCGTGAGAGGTTCAATTAATTTTCTTACAAAGTTTTCATTTCACTATTTCTATGTTTAAGCTCAATAGTTTCTTTGTCTAGAAATGATCCTATAGACTTAATTGTCAAACTCAACTTTTTAATTTTCAAGACTTAAATGACTATTCTTTCCTTTTAGATAATGAAACAATTGAAATTTTATATCTAATCTCTTTTCCTAATAAAAAAATTTATATATTATATATATATATATATATATATATATAATTTAAAGAAAATAAAATATTTAATTTACCAAAAACAATGAAAAATGTAATATTCTTGATTTTATTCCCACATAGATGTTAACTTTCTACCTCACAACATGGTAGAAATTAAATAATTAATAATTTTACTTTATATGAAAATATTATTGTCTCATACTTTTACAATCAAATTGTAATAACTTTCATAAATGATTTCATTTTAATTTAAAATATTTTTTTAGCAAAACATAAATATTTATAATAATTAAAAAACAATATATATAACATAAATATGTATAATAGTTATAAGATTATATATATATATATATATATATCACCTGTCATACTTACCTATCCTTGAGCACTAATACTAGACATCCACATGTGCAAGATTTACGCGGGATTTGACCGATATGTATTTCCCAAATTGCAAGATTCTTCTACTCTAACACAATGCTCAACTTCATACGCCGCACGCAACGTCAGTAAAGCAACAATATACATATTTTTATCGTTTATATTAAAAAGAAAATGAGTCAACGTACATTTATCTGTATGTGAATCAGCTTTTATAGCATTTTGTTATATTATACTTTATTTATGAATATAGTTGTTAAATGCTTTGAAGTATCTTTTCAAATACTGAATGACATCTGAGTATTTTTTATATACATTTTGTCAGGTTAATTCTAGGTAAGGGTTAGTTTAAATATATTTTTTTAATGATATAAATTCATTTTTGATAATAGTTACTATCACTACTCTAAGCACAGCGTACGAGTGAAACGAGATTTAATCTTGTGAATTTGTGATTTATTCAGCTATACAAACACCTTAGTAGTAGTTAACTGGCCAACAAACTACATCCTTGAAGACTAAAGGTTAATTTTTAATATTCGATGAGTAACTTTAATACAATTTTTTTATTATATATTTTGGAAATTGGTAAGAGTAAGTAAACCATTTGAATTTGCTTATAGTTATTTAATTTCAAAATATTACAAAATCTACCATTAACGGCAGCTCAACTATGTCAGATGACATCAAAATTATGCAAAGCTGGATAAAACCTATAGTCAGTATGTAACAATTGTTATCCCACACGAATAAAGCACTCACATTCGTATTTATTAAAACAGTGACATTACCATTTATGAAAGATTTGACGAATATCCATCGCCTAGAAGATTCCAAACTACGCCAAATAATGTCCAACTCTTGCACGTCGCCCGTGTGACACTAAAATGGCGATTTCTATTTCCAACTCTACTGAAATATAAATGTAGTCTGACATGCTAGGGGAATAAGAGTTGCATTGCATTTATATTTCTCTCAAAGTTGACTTTGGCATGTTAACAGTTTTATATGGAGTTGTCTATAATGCGACTTTTTGGAGATTCCGGTGACGGAATCCGGCGGAAGAAATGAGGTTAAATCTTGATTTTTAGCAGTTAAAATGGTTTTTTAACTGCATATTTGGATTCAGCGCCCTGAAAAACCCCTGGCAGCCATTGATTGTGCAGAAACTAGCTATCAAACATGGGATTCCAATGAATTGCTGCCGGATTTTGACCGGAAAAATCGGCCAGAAAAACTTTCAAAAAGTCACCTTATAGACTACTGCGTTTTATATTTCTCTCAAAGTTGACTTTGGCATGTTAACAGCAAAGGCAACCCCTATTCCCCTTGCATGTCAGAAGCATTTATATTTCAATAGGGTTGGAAATAGGAATTGCCCACTAAAATAAACGTATTTGTCATCTTATACGCCCATAGACTTGGCGTCCACAGTTTGTTTTTTAATATAAACAAGTGATTGCCTTGCTGTCAAACTCAATACATCAACACTATACGCCAACTTACACATCTCCACTTTAAAAAGGGCCATTCTTATCTCTATTAGAGGGTGTATTTTGGAATCATATGAGCGAGGTTAATTGTTTGATTTAAATAGGCCATCCCTATCTTTATTATAGGGAATATCTTGAAATCCTTAATGGAATATTTTACTTATTTTAATGATTCTGTATGGTTGTTTTTATACCAAATTAAAACTTGAAAATTAAAAATTATAGTCGTAAGAAGTGTTGATAAAATTATTATGAAATTAAATTTAAATTTTTATATCTTTATTTATAAATAACTAGTATTATACCAAAAAAACATAATCATATTATTAGGCTATTTAAAAATTAATTGTTCCATACTTATTTTTTGCATTCCACTTATTTTCCTTATAAATTTAAAACTAAGAAATTAATTATATTTCTTGTAAATTAAAAACTACAGTATCAAATTGCAATTGTGTTGCCTATACTTATGTGATAAGTACTTTCTAATACATAGCCTGTAGAGATTTTTGACGAGAATTTGATTTTTTTTTTTTTTATTAACAAAAAAAATCAAATTTAAATTAAAAACACGTCTTCCAAATAATTATTTTCTTGGTTTATAAATTATTATGATTCTTGAAAATATATGAAATTGATAAAATCAAAATGATCATAAAAATTGGTGATTTTAGATAAGGGTACGGCAAACGATTTTTAGAACTAATAAAATGAATGATATTAACATCTAACAAATGCTTGGTAATTTAATTAAACCTTAAGTGCCTTTACAATGCAAATTCTTTCTACAAATTCGATCGCGTAAGCACTTACTCCTTGTTCTAATATTGCTGGTGAGAAACTATTTTCTTGGTAAGCATTTAATATATTATTTTCTCTAACAATTTTTTTTTACTTTTCTTGAATTTAAGTATTGGGATTTCTACTTGAATGGTTCATGAGGCACAATACTTGCTAAGGTTTTGCAAATGGGGTAGCAAGCTAAGTGGGCTTGATTGTGGGGAAAACTCCACCGTTAAGTGGGCTTGAGCCAGAGGCGATCTGGGATGGGTAACTTCCTGGGAAGTCTTGGTTACCAGGTGCAATAACGCAGTTGAATCCCAAAACGTGACTTACTTGATCTGGGATGGGTATCCTCCTGGGAAGTCTTGGTTACCGGGTGCAAGCCACGTAATGTAATTGATTCCCAAAACGTGACTTACTTAACGTAGTTGAATCCCAAAATGAGAAATTTGTCAGTTACGACTACCTCTCATGCAAGCGACGGAAGTGATAACGCAGTTGAATCGCAAAACATGACTTACTTAATGCAGTTAAATCCCAAAATGAGAAATTAGTCAGTTACGACTACCTGTCATGGAAATGGTCATACGTGAATGACTTACTTAACGCAGTTGAATCCCAAAATGATATCTAATATAATGCACTGCCTCTCATGGAAATGGTCATACGTGAATGACTTAACGCAGTTGAATCCAAAAACGATATCTAATATAATGCACTGCCTCTCATGGAAATGGTCATACGAGAATGACTTACTTAAAGCAGTTGAATCCCAAAACAATATCTAATATAATGCACTGTGTAAACCCCCAATACTTCACATGTAAATAGGATGTTGGGTTTTATCTCTAAGATTTTTTTTTTGAATTATTTTAATTGTATGGAAACATATTCTAGATATTGCACTCATTGTTTTTGTTTTTTTTTTAACTAGAGGAATCGGCAACGACGGTGGTATTGTAATCACGTTACACGTGTCAAGTCCCATCAGCTACCTCTATAACGTCTAGGAGGGCCTACCTAGCCTGCCTGGATGTCCCCGGGTACTCTTGGGGTTTGAACTCGTGCCCTGCATAACTACACGAACTACTTAGCAAATTGTTTGCTTACCATTAGACCAAACCCCTGCGGGCTAATAATAGTATTATTATTAATTTAAATACAACAATAACAAAATGTAAAATAATATTATTAATTTAATTCTTATATTAATATATATAATATATATATATAAATAAAATCAATTTATGTTTTATCTTAAATCTAGAATCATCAACTTTTTTTAGATGGATCATATTTCTTAAAGTGTAAATCTCTTTTTTAGTGTAAAATTTATGAAAATGTTTATACCTTAATCCATATTTAATATGGATCTACATTGTTTTAATTATTGTGTTGAGAGAGGCTTTCCAACCCAATATGGTAGAGTTGTTGTAATGTTTAACATTTTGACTTAGTCAAATAAAATAAAATTAGAAATATAAAATAAAAAACATAAAATTCTCTAGCCCATGGTTTTTCCATGGCATTCTTATATAGTAAGACTTATTTAAAGACTAAGAATCAAGCCAACCTAGACTCATCTTTACTCCAGATCTACCAAGTGCCAAGAAGAATCAAATCTTTTTTCACTAATTAAGATGGATCTAGGCAAGTTAATATTATAATTAATAATTTTAACTGTGATTTTATTTTATTTTTTAATTTTAATTTTAATTTTAATTTTATGTAGTTAGACTAACACAAAATGTTTAACTTAACTAGCATAATCACATTAAAAATATTAATTTGGTGGATATAAAATTTTGAATATAAAAAATACATTGAAAAAATGTGTAAACAACTCATATTATAGTTAAATCCCTAAGTTAAATCCCTATATTGGAACTAAATTAGAGAAGAAGAAAAAATGTACGAAAAACCCTAATAGAAAATTCCCAGGGGAGAGAGGGGAATCCTTTGAAACCCCAAGAAAGATCACATAAATGAAAACTACAAACCCTCGCCCAAACCATGACAACTTTGAAATTATTGACGTAGGACAATATGAGATGACGAAACTTTGTAGACTCCAAGTCTAAGACGATGGTTTCTCTTTAAACAAAAAAATTTACAGTTCAAAGAAAGACTCTGACATTAGTCTGGTTTCTCTTTAAACAAAAAATTTACAGTTCAAAGAAAGACTCTGACATTAGCCGAAGAATATAAGTTTTAGCTAAAGGTCTCAACACACAGCTCCGCCAAAGATTAAACACACAGTAATACAATACATTTCGATATGGGAACTAACGCTCAATGCTTAAATTCAAACGAAATGGTTCTGACCATGAGTCCAAGAGCACTGCAATGTAAACAAGGGTACGGAAATGGAAATCGGACATTAGCCCCAAGAAATGAACCACCAAGAAATGCAGTCTTTGAATCCACTGAGTATAGGAAGAAAACCTGTAAATAACCCAAACTACTGATGTGAGGGATTGCAAACTAACTTGAACCAGTGAAACTCCTTTGGGTTGCTTCCAGCTGAATCCAATAGAAAATGTGAAATTTATTAGACCAAGTTGCAGAATCAATCTAGACAGTAGACTAAAAAATAAAAAAAAATCAACAAGTAATCAACTCGTCTTCATTCACATTGAGGCTGGAAGCCTTTAACTAATAATTATAATTATTTATTTTATTTTATTTTTAAATTTAATTGTTATTGTTATGTTATTTGATTTGGTTAAAATTTTTACATTACATAATATAATTTTACATGTTTTCTATCTCCAAACCAATCTAGATTTATCTTAAATTTTGATCTCTCAAGTACTCAAAGAGATCAAATCTCTTTTCACTCTAAAAGAGGTTTGCATCTCAAGAGAGATTTTATCTCTTTAGGTGTTTGGTAAAGACAAAGTTAAGATAGATCTAGGCTAGTTTAATTTCCTCCTTTAAATATACTATATTCCATATGAAACATAAACGTGGAGCTCAAAACCCATAAATAACTTTACCAAGTCAAGTTTACCTTAACTACACAAGAAATAATAATAATAATAATAACCTAGAATTTTTAAATTTAATTTTTTAGTTTGAAGTCATTTTTATTTTGTTTGGGAGATAGCGGTACAATTTTAACTTTATTTTAAATTACCATTATTAATTCATATATATTTCAAAAGCATATAACAATATTATCAACTATGGAAATTCATCTCATTTACCATGAAAACTTTTAACTTGTAAATTTTTTCGCTGTGATACCATGCTTATCAATAACACATGACCAATATGACATGTGTTTGATATGACATTTTATTTATTTAATTAATTTGAGATAAATTAATTAGCTTGGGGTGGCTTATCAATAACACATGACCAATATGACATGTGTTGATATGACATTTTATTTATTTAATTAATTGAGATAAATTAATTAGCTTGGGGTTTATCTCAACTAGTCAATCTCCCTGTCATTAGAAAACTTTGCTATTGAGAGGCCTTGGGGTCCATTCTCCTCGATGCTCTTGGGGGTGAGGTTTTGTTAATGAGCCAATGGGAAGTGAACCCAATTTGCTATTTAGAGGTCGTGAGGTCAATTCTCCCCCATGCTTTTGGAGTCAGGATCCCTTTAGGTGGATATGCTTGGCACAATGTGATGACTTTCCTCCATGCTTTTGGATCCCTTTAGGTGGATATGCTTGGCACAATTCTCCCCCATGCTTTTGGAGTCAGGATCCCTTTAGGTGGATATGCTTGGCACAATGTGATGACTTTCCTCCATGCTTTTGGATCCCTTTAGGTGGATATGCTTGGCACAATGTGATGACTTTCCTCGATGCTTTTGGATCCATTTAGGTGGATATGCTTGGAACAATGTTATCACGTACGTAAGGATCCCTTTAGGTGGATATGCTTGGCACAATGTGATGACTTTCCTCCATGCTTTTGGATCCCTTTAGGTGGATATGCTTGGCACAATGTGATGACTTTCCTCGATGCTTTTGGATCCATTTAGGTGGATATGCCTGGAACAATGTTATCACGTACGTAACGATCACTGTTTGATGATTTTCCTTGATGCTTTTGGATCCCTTTAGGTGGATATGCTTGGAACAATGTGATGATTCTCCTCGATGCTTTTGGAGTCAAGTTCCCTTTAGGTGGATATGCTTGGAACAATGTTATCACGAGTCAGGATCCCTTTAGGTGGATATGATTGGAACAATGTTATCACGAACGTAACAATCGCTGATTTTCCTTGATGCTTTTGGATCCCTTTAGGTGGATATGCTTGGAACAATGTTATCACGAGTCAGGATCCCTTTAGGTGGATATGATTGGAACAATGTTATCACGAATGTAACAATCGCTGTTTTCAGAGTGTGAACCATATCCAAAAAATAAGATAAATTAATTAAAAGAACATAACTAACTTGGAGACGAAAGAGTTTGTCACCTTTGCAATACTAAGTACTTTCTCTTGGACTTCCCAACACTTACACACATCTATTCTAATTTTCAAAATCTTTGTCATACTACCAAACTTCTTAGCTTGTTTAGTCAACAAAACTATAGTGATAAAATATAGAAATAAAATATTAAAGAATCTCAACTAGTCTTTGGTTGAATATCATTTTTTAGATTCCAACTATGTACAAAATTTGGGGTGGTCCAACATTTCAAGTGAACTCACCACCCATCATCAGGGATAAGAGCAAAACAAAATAGATTGAAAAAAATTACAATGGTTATAAAATGAAAAAAAACAAGAAGTGTCCACAACAATGATATGAAACATAATATTAACATTTAATTAGAAAATATTAATATAAAAAACTTTAGGGGTATTGACCCGAAAATTTATATTATAAATAAACTATATTATAAAAGAATTGACAACAAATTTTAACATAACAATTCGATTTTTTTAAATATAATATAATTATTAGTATAACTGAGTTTAAGATCTTTAATATCATTTTAATTAAAAAGTTTCATTTATTAAGATTTTGATCAAACCAATATTTGAATAATAATTAAGATTAAATAAATAAATAAAAAAATAATAAAAAATAAAATAGAACCCCGCATCATTAATCAAGAATTGAAAATTGAATTATTTAAAGAAATTTAAATAATACCAATTAGACTTGAAATATTAATACTATATTATGAGGGATTTTGAAATAGAATAATATAAATTTTATTATAAATTAAAAGTTAGAATTCTTAATAAATTATTAATAGATTAAAACAATAAATTCTGAAGGTTCGATTTTGAACAAATACTTGGAAGGTAATAATTAAAATAATTTTTTTTATCAAATTAAAATAAAAGCGTAGAACGGGAATGCAATTGACCAAACAATTAAATTTTTTAATTTATTTAACGTGTTTGAATTATTTAGAATAATAAAGATACAAATATTCTATTATATCAAGGAGGGATTAGACTGAATTAAGATACATTTGGAATGATCTATTAAAGGAAGGAGAATCGTTTGAGATATAAAATATTTTATAAATTTACCAATATTGATAGTTGGGGTTCAATATTTTATAAATTTACCAATATTGATAGGGCAGTTACGGGAATTATTTGAACTCTGGTAATATTCAGGACATCCATAATCAAGTTTTTAAATAATTTTGATATACAAGATTATGAGTCAACCATCGGAATCCTTTGTTTTATACAATTTGGTACTTGTCATATTGATTTGTAAAGATAAATAGATAAATTAGTGTAGATTTATTTTAATTTTGGATTTATCAATCTTTATAATATTTTTTTGTATATGATTTGTAAATATAAATATGTTAGATTATTTAATTTGGAATTATCAAGATTTAGAGAATCAATTTTTGACATTTAAATTTTTTTGAATGTAAATTTATTAATTTTATTATTATTATTATTTAATTTAATTTTTATTTTGATGTAATTTCAAATGGTAAAAAAATGTTTTAATTAATGACTATAATTAGTAATTTTTTGCTTTTATTTTTATGTAAATTGAGTCAAAATGGTTAGATAAATTACAACATCTCTTCCATACTGGGTTGAAATTCTAAGGTAAAAAAATGTAACAAAATGAAATGAGAGATGGTTTTTGAGCATCTTGTATTGATGAGCTATCCCATGGTATTGTACATAGCCTATTTACAAGTTAATAATATCAATGGTAAAGTGGAGGTGAATATCTATGGTTAAAAATCTTGTTATATTGTGAGTGTTATGTTTTTATGTGCTTATTAATGAAATTTAAATATGATTACAAATTATTATTTTAATTTATATGGTAAAATGAATCATAATTTATAGCTACTATTTATATCTATATATTTTAATGTGATAGAGAGTTTATATATACGCAATAGTAATTATAGTATGCTTGCTCTTAGATTTTTTCAACATAAAATGGTTTTGGGGGAACTAGCAACCTCCCTAGATATATGCAATAACCCACAAGCCACATTTATCAGAAACTCATAGTTCATCCTCGGATAGAGACATCCAGAGACCATCGGAATTGGACCCGGGATCCCAGAGCCACATTTATCAGAAACTCATAGTTCATCCTAGGATAGAGACATCCAGAGACCATCGGAATTTGACTCGGGATCCCACAGCCCAATAGGACACCTATCCCTCTAGCCTTACTATGATGGGCCATGGGTGTCATTTCCAAAGATTCAAACTTGGGTGGTGAGGAAGTTAACAACCCACCTCAACCACTTGGTTTACCCTTACTTGACTTTTTGCTCATAGATTTAACCAATGTAGATCCATCTTAACTCGGGATCTATCAACGCCGAGAAGGATCAAATCTCTTGAGGTGTACACCTTTTCTCAAGTTTTAAACTGAAAAAAGAGGTTTAAATATTGAACTTGAAGAAAGGTTTGCACCTTGAGAGGTTTGTTCCCTCTTTAGACTTGATAGATCTCGAATTAAGATGGATCTATGCTAGTTTACATAATAGATAATTATAAAAAAAATAAAGCATAATTTTTTAGCCATAAGAACTATAAATACATGAATCAAAATCATTAAAATGAGATTCCCTAATTTTCTTTTAGAACTTTACCTATAAGACATACAAAATTAAAGCCTAGATTTTCAAACATAACGACTATTCAGAAAAGATTTAAAGGAAGAAGTAAATACACTTTTATAAAAATACTCTCATGTTGGAGGACAACAACAAATAGAGGTATTTTTGGTCTAAGAATTATCTTTTATTTAAACTAATCATTCATAAAATATTTAAAATATAATTGCGTTGAGATGCGCTCTCCACTGTAGTATGGTAGAGATGTTGTAATTTAACAATTAACATTTTGATTATGTCAAAATACATTTAAAAAAAAAGATTAATGTAATGTAATTTAAACATTTTAAATTGGTCAAAATAAAATAAAAAAGTAAAAATAAAATAACCATATAAAAAAAAATAAATATTAAAAAATAAAAATATTCCATGGTATTGACCCATGGTATTCATGTGGAATATAGCTTATTTAAATGGGGAATTAAATCCAACGTAGATCCATATTAACTTTAGATCTACCAAGGGCTGAGAGGGATCAAATCTCTTTTTACTCTAAAAAAGGTTTACATATCAAGAGATTTGATCCCTTTCTGCACTTGGTAGATTTGGAGTTATAATCTATTCTAATAAAACTTTGAGGTGGTGGTTGTAATTTTCTTATGTTGTATGTTATTATTTTTATGGATGTGTGTAAAGGTCAAATGAAGAACCATTCAATGAACAAAGTAACATAGTTCAAGTTAGTGGTTCTTGACGTTCTTTAGTGTCGAGAGAACATATCTTTGATTTGGTTAACTTTATATTCTGTCATATGTTGTTGGTTTGGTTGTTCTTTTACGCTTCAAGATTGACAGTTACAAGTTAGCTTTGTGTGTATGTGAAAAAATGTCAGGTTGTATGATTGACTTTTGAATACACTTAGTACCTAGACCACTTACCTATATAACTGTCAAAATTGTAGTTAGTTGTGTTTTGATAGATGAAAGTAAGTCCATAGAGTGATTCAGTATGGAGACTATTTTTTGGGGTAGTCAAGAATCACCATCCCTACAAATATGCCAATGATGGTTAGAAGCAATTGTGTTTTAAATGGGTCAAGTAGTATCTCGAAGTTGATGGTGAAGAAAGAGTGTTGTTTATAAGATTCCAGAGTAGGTGTGACTACAAATGAAGAATACCTAGAAACACATTAATATTATTATTGTAATTTATGATTTTAATATTTGACTTGTAAGGATTAAGGGAATGACACAAAACTAATGCTTTCATGTGTGTTAGTTGTTAATTGTTGTGAGTTTTAGCTAGTTTTAGTAAAACAAATCCACCTTTATTGAATCTAGTCAATGATCTATTTCTATATATGTAGCCATTGTTTGATCAATAAAATATAGTGTGATTTGTGTTTGGTATGTAACTATGCTTGTTGTCTTGTTTTCTAAGTATAATGTCTTGTTATGTTATGTCAACAATAAAATAAAATTATTAATTATTAATGTTGACTTACAAATTAAAATTAAAATTGGAGAAATCAAATTATTGAAAAAAAATAAAAATAAAAAATATAACAAACTAATGCTTATAAATTGTAAGTCTTTTGTCTCTAGATTTTGACAACTCATGTTTTGCCAATAATGTAATATAACTTATTATAAAGGTATGAAGACTCTTGAAATTTTTCCTTTAGGGCCTTGTCAAATTAACTATTTTCCTAATCGTCTTATGGTAAGGTATGTGAAATATATCTATATATAATATATATAATATATATATATAATTATATTATATATATATATTATATATATTATAAATATAACCAACCCAATCATCTTAAAATTTGATCTTTTCAAGCATCCAAAGAATATCAAATCTCTTCAAGGTCAAATTTTCGCAAGATTTATATAAAACATGGCTTGCACCTTGGAAGAATATCCTTCGAAATTGATAGATAGAATTAATAATCAGATTGATTCATAGAATTTGATAATTTTTGATACATTTAATTATAGCAAAATTATTTTACTTATTATTTATTTTTAAAAATTAAGTGATCAATATTTTATTATTTTTTCCTAATTTTAATTATAAATTTCTTTTGAAAATTATGTTTTTATATATATAATCATATATTTGTAAAATGCTAAAAATTCTCCATAATAATCATAAAAATCATAAGATTATACAAAAATTTAAACTTGTAATTAAAACAAGAACAATAAAAAGAAACTATAAAGATTAAATATTATAATCACCATCATAATTTTGATGGGAAAATCATAACCCAGTTTAAATAATTTTTAACTCATTAATTCTTACCTATAAATAAAATAAATAAATAAAAACAACACAAAGAAAGAAATTGAAATTGGTGACATAGTATTTAGTAATACACATAAAATTATATTCTTCATTGCACATTTCCATTCAATTATAATACAATTATATAGTTGATCTTAGATCCAATTACTTTTAACTTTAGAGATAGGAGTTGATAAAATATCTCAACTACCTCCTATAAATCCTAAACCAATTCCAAACTCAACATGAAAGCATTATCTTCCAAGTGCCATCCTTAATGCTTACATGCCAAATATAAAAATAACACAATTTACAATTCACATATAAGTCACATATTGTCCGATATGGTTTTCACTGACACTTCTACCCACTCTAAAATCTCATGGACCATGCTCTTTCTCCACCATAATATTCAAGATTCCCACTTGACTCATTTAGGGTACAACTGCCTCCAACCATCATTGACGAACTTGTAAGATCAACAATATTGACAAACTTGGTTCATTGAGACTTATGTGATAAAAGTGTCAAGTAATGAAGCACTCCATGAACATACCGCCATATGTCACATATTTCACTTTTGTTATCTTTCAATTGTTAGAAAGACAGTCTAGATACTAAATATGTTCAAAAGTTGATAAAAAAACTTGCAGTCTCACATACAAAAATGTTATACTATAACTTGTAACTGAGGCTTCTAACTTATAACCTATAACATATTGTAACCATAATTAAATCAGTGTTGTGTTGATGGGGCTTCCAAAATTACTGACTTAATTAAACTACTTCGTTCATTTATTGGTCTTTCATATAATTTTACAAGTAAATAAAATCACAGTAACTTTGCACATTCAATGAATATAACATACCACATCACATAATAATGATATGAAAATAGTAAATTCAATTACAACACGATTCAATTACAACACGATTACATAGTTGATTTTAGATACACTACTTCTCATCTTAGATCTAAACTATCTCCTACAAATTTCAGACCAATTCCAAAACTACCTCTTACAAATTTCAAACCAACGACTTTTAAACCAATTCCAAACCCAACATAAAAGCCAATTCCAAACTCAACATTTGAACATTATCTTCAAAATCACAATCACATGGTATAATCGATACTTCTGTGCTATGGACATGGAGAATGATACTCTATCCATGGCCTAGTGCGTGAAACATATGGCACCATTAAATATTTGGTTGCCGCACGTCACGTTCCACGCGAGAAAAAGTCAAAAACTTATTCCGGCATTGCACGGTACGTCCATTAAAAGGGGAACGCTTCCCAATCTTTTTCCGACCGGAAGAGACCTGTTCTCATCAAAAGAATTTATGCAGTCCAGATAGAATGGCGATCCTGGGCTACTTGAAATTGATTAGTGTATGCTGTCTTATTTTCTGTCAGCTGTTCATGGCTTCCGTATCAGTACAGGATGATGGGCTGGTTTCATGCCTGGAGAGAAATGATATTAGAAATGTCACAACCATGGCCTCTTCTTCTACAAAATACTATTCACTGTTGAATTTTTCTGTGCAGAATCTACGTTACACAGAATCGAGTGTGCGCAAGCCATACGCTCTGATTCTCCCACGGACCAGAAAACAGGTGCAGAAATCGGTGGCGTGCTGCATAAAACTTGGGTGGGAGATTCGCGTTCGTAGCGGAGGGCACAGCTACGAGGGCCTCTCCTCTACTTCTGATATTCCGTTCGTCATCATCGATCTCATGAATCTGGACGGCATTGAGATTGATATGGCTTCCAAAACGGCTTGGGTAGAGGCCGGTGCAACTGTGGGGGAATTATACGATGCCATCGCTGATAAAACTTCAATCTACGCATTCTCTGCGGGAAGTTGCACAACTATGGGCACCGGAGGCCATTTCAGCGGAGGAGGATTCGGTTTACTCTCTAGAAAATATGGCCTCGCGGCCGATAATATAATCGATGCCCTGCTTGTTGACGCCAGAGGCAATCTTCTGAACAGGCAACAGATGGGAGAAGACGTGTTTTGGGCCCTGAGGGGCGGCGGGGGAGGCAGCTGGGGCGTTGTGGTCGCATGGAGAATAAAACTGGTGAGCGTCCCTCCCGTCGTAACGGTCTTCTCCGTGGCCAGGACGGGGCGAGACGCAGTGACGAAGCTGGTGCACCGATGGCAGTCGGTTGCGCCTGCGGCGGAGGAGAATCTGTACCTGAACGCCGTCATATCTGGAACCGAACTAAAAGAGGGCCAGCGAGATGTTGTGGTAACCTTCGGTGGAATATATGTGGGGCCCCTCGATCAACTCCTGGAAACCGTGAATCAGAGCTTTCCGGAACTGGGTATGGCCTCCAGTGACTGTAAAGAGATGAGTTGGATTGATTCTGTTTCCACGAACAGGACCAAATTACGCAACAGATATAATCCCAACAAGAGTTTCTTCAAGGCAAAGTCAGATTTCGTGACAAGCCGTATAGCGCCATCGGCCTTGCGTGGAGCATGGAAATTCCTGGAAGAGGACCTCAATTGTTATGTTATTTTCGATCCTTATGGGGGAATAATGAATCAAATACCGTCCTCTGAAATTGCGTTTCCTCATCGAGCAGGGAATTTATACATGATACAGTATCAAATTACATGGAATGATCCGAGCAACGACACACAGTATATCGCTGCCATTCGAAGATTTTACGAGTATATGACTCCATATGTTTCTAACTCTCCCAGGGCCGCCTATGTAAACTATATAGATCTGGATCTAGGTATAGCTCGAAATGGGACAGCCACTGTTGAAGAAGCGAGATCATGGGGTGAGAAATATTTTGTCCATAACTACGATAGGCTTGTGAAGGTGAAGAGTAAAATTGATGTTTACAATGTTTACAGGAATTCTCAGAGCATTCCTGTGAACAAGTGAGA
>APFE031499994.1:0-39250 GCA_000404065.3 Pinus taeda
TAGGAGAAAAGGATTACCAAGTCACCATGAATTTCAATATACCACCTTGGTAAACCAAGGATATATATAGTTTTAGGAAATCTCCTTGAATGTTGTGTTCGTTGTATCACAGTGTAGAAAGTGGCCGACTCAATTACATATGGGGAGGATAACAACCTACGGTGGAATTCCAAAATTTAATAAAAGGTACGTGGAAGTGCAATCCATGTTATTATTGTCTAATGTGTAACCTTTTGATGAGATCATTCCCATATACTTATTATGCTTGGAGCACCATTAGATATACCCAACGGTACGTGGAGAACAATCCTATACACTTACGTATGTGGAATGAGATATCACGCTCGGAATGCAACACTGACATAAAATGAAAACTCCTACATTTAAAGACATCAAAACACATCTCTAGCCTAGACATCTAAATGTTTGCATTAAATTTTAAATGCTCCTTAGGTTGATTAAGTAACTTTTACAGTTGATATTGAATTATGTTTTGATTTCAAGGCTCAAAACTCGATGTCACATGAACGCACTTAGGATCCAACTAATATGATAATAATAAATCTTTTGATTTTCTTTTTAATAATGAAAGGTTTAACCAGGTAGGTGAAGAAGAAATCAATAAACAATGCAACAAACAAGTGATGCACCAATCAATCTCCTCAAATTCACTATTCCAATCAAAATCAAGCCCTGTATGAAATGTAAATAATTATTTTTCCTTTTCTTTTCTTTTAATGTTTCAAATGCAAAGAAGCATATGAACACAACTTGATTGTTGAAAAAATGAAACCACAGAGAATTTAGATGTAATGTAAAAGTTACTTTTCAAATTCAACAATCAATTTATGCATACAAGTTTAAATTGACAAGAAGAAAGAAATAACGAAACAAAATCTTATCATAAAAGGTGATGATAATTAGAAGCCATTAACACTCATACACAATTTATCCCCCCCAATGATTGAGGTGGAATTATTTAAAAAAAAATGAAAGAAAAAACACTAAAAAATTGTTAAGAAACTGAAGAAAACCTATCAATAACGGGCAAAGGAAAATTCACTCAATTTCACACAAAATAAAGTGTTGTATTGGATTCTAAGATAGCTAAACAAAGTCAAGGACATAAGGAGGACCAATTAGAACTAGGTTAATTAGAGAGGAAAACATGAAAAAGAAATTTTTTCATGAAATAGGGGTTAGTGTAGGTGCAAAGAGGCTACCAGTGCTCTACAACGCATGTGCATAGAAGGCTAGGGTGCTCTTCAACCCTCTGTTAGCACACCAAGGGGTGCTCTAATAAAGGAAAAGGGATTTTTCGTCAAAATAAATAAAATGCATGTCAATGAAAGGTCTTCCTAGGGTCAATTCCAACTGAGTGGGGCATTGGAGGTCAAATGAAGAGGTGTATCAAGTGAAAAAATCAAGGAAGCCACTAAGGAAATGAATCAATCCTCAGTGGAGTCACCAATTTGTTTTACAAAATCTATAACTACAGTCGAAAGTATCTTCCCTAGACCGAGTTACCTGATCTAGAACAACAATAAACAAAGAATATAAAGTTCTCCTTAGAATAATTGCAGAATGGAAAGATGCTAACTTGTGATCTGTCACAAGCTCTTCTCTCCTCTTGGCTTATCAAATCCAATAGTAGCTATGATCACTATACTTAGAACCCACATAATCAAATAACATAAGCCAAAGATCTATGAAATCTATGTAGCATTATCTAATCCCTCTATTCAATGGATCAACATAGCATTGAAACATATTGCATATAAACATAACATAACACATGTAAGAAAATGATATACTCTTTATATTAATATGAAAGGGAGAAATTTTACAACCAAAATTGGAAGTTGATCTTGTAGATAACCTCCCAATTTGACTTGTCCTTCCTTGCCACAATGTACACCTCAAAGTCACCGTAATGCATGGGAATGATAACTCTCTTATGATCAAAGAAGTAGGATAACATTATGATTAGTCTCCAAAAGCCATCCTTGAGCTTGTGGATGAATATAAACATATAAGAGAGGATAGTAGTTTAGGAATTCTTATCTATTTACGAATCTAAGCTTGAGATCCGCACTTGATGAGACGATGAGTTCAAGGGATAAGAGGTGAAATATCCAAAGTAGGGAAGATAGGATTCAAAGTTCTTATCTAAGGTAAATGGTTGTAACAACTCTTGAATGATTCTGGAAGGGGAAGCTTAAAGATTCTTTTTATTTTCCCTGAATTTCTAGAATCAACACACCCCTAGCAAGGGTAGACCTATTGTAATTAGAGTAGGTGTATAACTAAGAAACCTGTTGCTGAATGTAGGTCCTTAAAGGGCCAGGGTGCGTTGGGCCTTAAAAGCACTAGAATGAATGAGTCAAGGTTATAAAATCAGGGATTTGAGAGAGTTATTCTTAGGACTTTGTGTAGCGATGATGACAAGGTGTTCATGGATTCTGATTGATCTAGTTTGTAGGCCCATTAACGAGATGTGACAAAATGGCCTATAACACCCACACTTATATTATCAAGGTTGTGTTTCCTACAAGAATATTTTGAAAAATAAGATGAAATTCAATGAAATAAATCCGAAATGAAATCCACATCAACTATGAATTCTTCTTCCAGGTGCAACAAACTCGATCTCCTAGATTTGATTTCGACTAAAAACTCACTCACACAAGTAAATATTAGGTCATTCCACATAGATATTATTTAATGGATCTTTTGTTTTTAGTCATCATATGGGAACCGTAGGAGGTATTTCTCACCACCTATGGGAGCTAGTGTCTATACTATGGTTAGGAGAGGAAAACAAGGGCCTTAGTCCCTAAATTAATATTTCACATGCTCAATTTCCATGCATAAGACCTCTAATTGGGAATATGGGAATTTAGTATGCTTTGCATAATAAGAATACGTCTCTTGGCCTTTATTATGAACAAGAAAGGAAAATTAAAAAAAGGAACTTAAGTTCTAAATAATATGTGGTCATTAAAAAGGCTTCAAACCACCACAATAATTATATTCTCTAAGGGATATTGGTTGGCATCTAGGAGGGATGTGTATATTTTCCCACTGTAGCTCACGAGGTAATGCAATATACTAAAGAAAAATACTTGATCTACTTCTAAAAATAAGCTAGTGGAAGCTTAATTGATTTTGAGCAAGATCAAATAGAACACATATAGCAGAGAATGAGAAATCAATCACAAATGAAAACAGAAGAATACTTTAGGGAAAGCCTCAACTAAAAACCCTGATATCTGTATTATAATACAAGTGGAAATATGTCTAGATTACACAAAGATTTAGCTCTCAATCTATCCAACTCTCAGGAGAATCCCTCAATGCTACTAATTCACTGAATAAACAAAACATGTGCCTTCTCTCAGTCCTCCAAGCCTCCTATTTCCTTGCACAGTTTCTCCTGGGTCTTCTGGCTGCCACTTGTGTGAATTGACCTCTCACACAACTCACCAAACTCATAAGTAACTACGAAATCTCCAAGAAATGAATTCCTTCTGCATGCAAGAGATATCCTCAATGGAATATTCCTGCAACTGACAGTACATTGTCCCATCATCTGATCTTAACTGGGTCTCTGACTGAACTGACATGCATGAGTTATTTATGAGAGAATATTCAGTTATTTAAAGTACAATAGTTACATGCATGCATGCATTAACTAACTGAACTTATAATTAGTTCAACAAACTCTTTGAACTAATCTAACTAGAGTTAACTCAGTTAAGTGAGCTAACTAATTACAACTCAAAGTACAACTCATCCTGATCTCCTTAATCAAGGGATAACTTCCTCAATCAAAGGGGAAACTATTGCATGTATTCACATAGACTTTAGGTTTGATTTTCTACAACTTATTAAATCAAGATGAATTAATTAATTATTTTACAAACAACTGCTAAGATCAAATTCGAATTTTAGTTCAGGGACTAGCTAAAATCAGAATGTATCCCAAAATGCTATTTATAGCAGTGCTATTTTTAGCACTCCTATTTTTATCATTTCTAGTTGCTATTTTTAACACTGCCCCTTGATAAGAAAGGGATTATCAGTCACCCCAATCATGTCTTTGTGGAACTTGAACTTGCATTTTGACAATGTCTTAGTCAAAATATATGCATCATGTTCCTCGGTCGAAACATACAAAACCAACATGATCCTTTTTACCACATAGTCTTGAAGATGATGATACCGGATATCGATGTGCTTGGACTTGTCATGGAATAATGGATTCTCAGAGAGTTTGATACAACTCTCATTATCTCAATAGATCACAGTCGGATCCATTCTCTGACCAAACAATCCCACTAGAATCTTCCGCATCCAAATGGCCTCACATGCTGCCTGGCTAGCAGCCATGTATTCAACCTCCGCTGAGCTAACTCTACCTAGCCTCTATTTCCTACTATACCAAGAAACTATAGCTGAACCAAGGTTGAAGATTCCTCCTGAAGTGCTCTTTTGGTTTGATGGATTCCTTGCCCAATCTACATCTGTAGAGCCCTGAAGCTTCATTCCCTTTTTCCTTCTGTACCACAATCCATACTGAGATGTGCCTCTGAGATATCTTACCACATGCTTCACTACCTTCCAAAACATCTTAGTAGGTTGAACCATAGCTTGACTCAGCTGGTTCACCACAAAGCACAAATTTGGTCATGTGTTCACTAAATACATCAATGAACCCACAAGTTACCGATAAATAGTAGTAGCTACTACCTCACCTGAAGTAGCATCCTCCTTCCTTCAGTTACCAGCTGGAGGAGTCTGCATTGGCTTTCACTTCTCCATGTCTAATTTCCTAAGTATCTCATTGGCATACTTTCCTTGAGACACGAACACTTCCCCATCCTTCTGCCACACTTCCATGCATAGAAAGTAGTGCATAAGACCCATGTCTTTCATCTCGAACTCTCTTGCAAGTTCCTCCTTGCAATTCTTGATTAACTGATCATCACTTGTCACTATATGATCATACACATAAAGAACAATGATCAATGACTTACCTTCTACCATGATGTGGTAAAGGTTTGCATTTGCTTCACTCTTGGTGAAGCCTAACTCGGTGAAATAGCTGTCGATCCTAGTGTGCCAAGCATGAGGTACCTGCTTCACCCTGTACAAAGCCCTCTTGAGTCAGCACGCATGTGACTCACGATTGAAGGTATCAAATCCTTCCAGCTGCTCTATGTACACCTCTTCCTCAATCTTCCCATTGAGGAGCACAATCTTCACATTTATTTGATGGATCTTTCAACCCATCTAAGCTGATAGTGCCAACATCGATCTAATAGATGAATACCTTGCTACAGGAGCAAAAGTCTCATCGTAGTCGATCCCTTAGACTTGTGAGAAACCACAGAAAACAAACCTTGCCTTATGTTTCTCAATATTTCCATTAGTTGCCTACTTTACCTTGTAAAGCCATCGGGAACTCACCACTGACTTGTCCTCATGTTTTGGGACAACATTCCAAACACAATTACGAACGATGGAGTCATACTCCTCCACCATTGCATCAACCTAGACTAGGTGATGCACTAATTCCTCAAAAGAAGAAGGTTAGGTCTCTACACACTCCCCAACTAGGGCCATGTAACCAGTGTACCGCTTGAGTGACCTCCTCTATCTGCGTTGAGAGGATGGTTGTCCCACTTTCTCTCACACATCCATCATCAACCTGTCAGCTTTCGTTGAGCATTTCCACCCATTTCTGGAAGACTCGGCATGAGTGGATGTCTCCACTCTTGGATCCTCTACATGTGGTTGCTCCCCATCATTATGAGGCTCCTCCTCTTGTGGAACCAAAATTTCCTCCTCTACATGAAACTTGAGCTCCCTCTCAAGGGACAATCACATGGATTTATACTCGTGTAACTTTAGATCTCTATGCACCATTGTACTCTGACTAGTAGGTAGAAACACTTGATAGTTGTGGGGTGTATTAGTGTACCCCACAAGTATCCCCAACTCAAATGTTGGATCTAACCTCATCCTAGCATCTTTAGTCACATTGAAATAAACCAATGATCCAAAGATCTTGAAGTGAGTCACGTCTGGTCGCTTCCTGGAAAAAGCTTCCATTGGTGTCTTCATCCACAATATATGGTGTGGGCTTTTGTTCTGCAAGTATACTACTGTATTGCATGCCTCAGGCCACAAATGAAGTGGTAGGCTTTAGTCATGCAACATTGCTCAATTTTCTCCCATAATTGATCTAATATTCCTTTCAACCACCCCATTCTGCTGTGGGTTATGGGGTGCCATCAACTCCTGTTTAATTCCTTCTGCTATGTAGAAGTCCTTAAATTGTTGGGAGACATACTCTCCACCATTGTCACTACGCGAGGCCCTTATTTTCTTTCCAGATTCTTTCTCTGCCAAGGCTTTAAACTCACAAAACCTTGAGAAGGTTTGATCCTTCTTCTACATAAAGTAGATCCAACATCTATGAGAAAAATCATCAATAAAAATATCATAGTACCTTTGTCTAGCAGTGGAGGCTATAGAGAATGGTCCACACACATTTGTATGAACTTGCTCTAGGATTTCTCCAGCTCTACTGTCTCGATCCTGAAAGGAAGATTTCACATACATACCCAAGGTACAACCTTTGCATGTATCCATTTGCTCCAGTTTTCCCTTGGGAAGTCTAATAGAAATTTGTTGCATTATCTTCAAGGCCCCATAGTGCAAGTGGCCCAATATTATATGTCGTAGCTTGCCAACATCTTGGCTCTACACCAACTCTGATTTGGAACTTAATGCATCACATTCATCTACCTCTAGCTTGTAGAGATTCTTTACTTGAATCCCAATCCTCTTGGTCTGTCGAGTGCTAATATGCCTCAGGAATAATTTTCCTTTACTAAAGACTACATCATAGCCTTTGTCTTCCAGCATAGTGACAGACACAAGATTCTTCTTCAGACTCGTTACATACATTACATCATTCAGGGTGAGAGGAGCTCCATGCTCCATCTGAAACACAACCTTACCTTCACCGGTAATTTCCATCATCGCCCATCTCAATCTGCATCTAGAGATGCTTCTCCTCCAAGGTACTAAAAAGATTCTTGTCGCTGGTCATGTGGAATGAAGTTCCACTGTCTAGGCACCAAACACATCCCACCATCGATGAAACCATGCATGTGATGAGGGAGAAATCGTATTCTAGTTATGAGGCTATTGCCTACCATCTGATCCCTTCGAGGATCCCTTCTTGGATTTTTTCTATGGACAATTCGTAGCATAATGACCCACCTCATGACAATGAAAGCATCTCACTTTTGATCTGTCAAACTTCTTCCCACCATGGGAAGAACTGGATTTGGAATGGGATGCCTTCCCTTTCCCTTTCCTCACCTTACTTGCTAAGGCTAGATTTTCTTCATCATCTTGCTTTGATGAAGATCCATCTCTAGTGCTTCATATTATCTCCTCTTGCATTAGATTTGACGAAAGTTTTTCC
Source organism: Pinus taeda (assembly GCA_000404065.3). Taxonomy (NCBI): domain Eukaryota; kingdom Viridiplantae; phylum Streptophyta; class Pinopsida; order Pinales; family Pinaceae; genus Pinus; species Pinus taeda. Next base: position 7,505 of record APFE031499994.1, read on the forward strand.
CAATCTAGAAGTTTATCTCTTCCATTTACTGAGTCTTGGTAGCTATGCCAGCTCTTAGGAAGACCGAGGAGCGCAAGACTCACCATGTTATCATTGGCTGTCATGATCCCTACACTTCCAAGCTCATCCCTGCAGTTGGTGACCTTGTTCAAATATGTAGAGATCGTGGCGCCCATTTCACACTTGATTTTCTGAAGCTTGTCTTTCAGTGCCAGCTTCCTTTGATCACTGCTATTCTGATATAGATCCTTCAATGTTTTCCACATTGAAACAGTTTCTCCTTCCCATGGAGACTCGAGACTATGTGACCTCGAACTCCCTCCAGAAGGATTTCCTTGCTCTAGCCACATCTTTCTTCCATTCTACCAATGCTTGGGCATTAGCAGCTATTGACTTAGGTACTTCTTCATCAATGAAGTCCTTCAAGCCGTTGTCCTCTAATACCACTTCCATGTGATCCTTCCAGGCTATATAATTCAAGCTGACATCAAGGGCATACTCGAGTCTTAAACCGTTGAATGCTATTGGTGAAATTTGAGATGTGATAAGAATTTGATTTCTATAATCAGGAACTTCAAACTTCAAACTTCTCCCTTCTTTGAATACTATTCCTTGCTTGATCACCTTTACTCCGATACCATGTAGAATTTCCCACTGTAGATCACCTAATAATGCAATATACTAAAGCAAAATACTTGATCTACTTCTACAAACAAACTTGCAGAAGCTTAATCATTTTGAGAAAGTTCAAATAGAACAAATATAATAGAGAATGAGAAATCAATCACACATGAACACAGAAGAATACTCTAGGGAAAACCTCAGCTAAAAACCCCAATCTCTATATTATCATACAAGTGGAAATATGTCTGGATTACGCAAAGCTTTAGCTCTCAAGCTATCTAGCTCAGTACAATCCCTCAATGTTGTTCATAGACTAAATAGACAAAACATATGCCTTCCCTCAGTCCTCCAAGCCTCCTATTTCCTTGCGCAGTTTCTCCTGGGTCCTCTGGCTGCCACCTGTGTGAATTGACCTCTCACACAACTCTCCAAACTCAGAAGTAACTGTGCGATCTCCAAGGAATGAATTCCTTTTGCATGCAAGAGATATCCTCAATGGAATATTCCTGCAACTAATAGTACACTATTCCATCATTTGATCTCAATTGGGTCTCTGATTGAACTGACATGTGTGAGTTATTTATGAGAGAATATTGAGTTATCTGAAATGTAGTAGTTACATGCATGCATGCATGCATTAACTAACTAAACTCACAATCAGTTCAACAAACTATTTGAACTAATCTAACTAGACTTAACTCAGTTAACTGAGGTAACTAGTTACAACTCAAAGTACAACTCATCTTGATCTCCTTGATCAAGGGATAACATCCTCAGTCAAAGGGGAAACTGTTGCATGTCTTCACAAAGACTTCACGTTTGATTTTCTATAACTAATTAACTCAATATGAATTAATTAATTATTTTACAAACAACTGCCAAGATCAAATTCGAATTTTAATTCTCAATTTTAGTTCAGGGACTAACTAAAATTGGAATGTATCCTGAAATGCTATTTATAACAGCGTTATTTTTAGCACTTCTATATAGCATTTCTTGTTTCTATTTTCAACAGGATGTATTCACCACTCAAAGGTTTTTTACACCACGATTGGGACTTGGAGACTCATCATTGGACCTTAATGAAACTATGAGGCTTTTAAGTCACATATGATGCTTACAAGCATAGGCTTGGTCAAAAAAGGAACATAAGCAGCTTAGGCCTTATTTGAGTCTTTGATGATTGAAATTTGTGAAGTAGTTCTTAAAGAACCACACATCACCTCTATTGGGGATCTTACATCTCTATAGGGTATCTTTAGTACCGTTAGTATGTTATACATAGTAAGAATGGGTCTTAGGTTTGTACCATGGAAAATGGATGAAAAAAATGGCATCAATCCCAAATTGAAACTTTTTTGGCTTACAATGCATGAAAAATGCTGTAAATAACAATATAAATCCTCTTTGAGGGATTTTAAGCCTCAATCTAGGATAAGGGTTCCATCATGAATTTTTCCACATCATATATGGGAGTTAGATCTTATCCATTGTCCAAGGAATGAAAAAATTCCTTAGGCCTAAGACAAGTCTTTCTCATGATTAATGTCCATGAAAAAGATATTAGAATGAGATTATGGGCACAATTAGTATGTTTCGCACAATAAGGATGGGTTTTATGGCCTCTATTATGGATAGGGAAGGAAACAAATATCCTTAGTCTCTAAAAGAAACTTCTCTAGTAGTTCAATGGACGTGAATAAGACCTCAAATGACCACACATATCCTATCTAAGATATATCTAGCCTCCATGTGAATTATGTGTGCTATTAGAAAGTTTTGTGTGCCATAGTTTGGTCTTTGGGCCTCTAAGTTTGGCCTCAATATCATTAGAAGGTTTTTTCACCATGTATTACACTTGGGGCCTTAACCATGGTCAAGGAAGGATCATTAGGTGCTTGGGTGATATTTTAATCTTCCCATGATAAACATTCTTGAACAAATATTTGAATTACCACACAAGAAATCTCAATGGGATATTTGGCCTCTATGTTGGATTTTTGTCAACAATGGTATAGTTTACATGATAAGAATGGGTCTTGGGAACTATACTATCTCAAGGGGAGCAGAAAAGAGGGCCTTAGTCCCTAAATCAAGCTTCTAGAGTTCAAGGAACATGAAGTAAAACTCAAATACAACATAGATACTCTTTAAGGGATATTGGGATTTCAACTTGGATATGGGAGCCATGGCATGTTATTCTACATAAAGATCTACAAGAATGATTAGTATGTATGGTTTTGTAATAATAGTATGTGCACGTTCTAAGAATTTTAATGTGCTATTAGAATTTGTGCACATTTTTGTAATGCATGTATCTATAGAATTATTTATGGAATAATATGGTTTTTAGAGTAATCTAGATTTATATTAATTGACTAAGTTTAAATCAACATACTTTCAATTCAAATTAATAAAATTATTGGCTCTATGAATCTAGTGCAATAATCAATCGCGGTATTTAACATCACCACAAAAACCCCACAACAAATAGTGTCGTCTCTCTAAGATTTGAGGAACAAATTCTTTTAATTAGGGGAATTTTGAGGTCTCAAATGGGTCTCCTAAGGAAATTATAAAGTAATAGTGGAAATAATAAAATAAGATTGGATTACATCGTCAATTTTTAGAGGGAAAAAATAAAAAACTATATTTTCAACTCGTATTTTTAACTTATCACCCAATGGGTTTACTCAAATTTCGAGCGAGAACACTCGTTGGATGCAGAATTTGATTCCTCATCCAAAGATTACCCATGTTACATACTTTCGATGGACCCGGATAAATGAAAAGTGAGAAATACATGAAAGACATGATTGCAATCACGTTTTTTCATGTATTTCTCGTTGGTCATGTAGCAGGGTCCACCGAAATTATGCAACATGGGTAATCCTTAGACGAGGAATTAAATTATGCATCCAATAAGTACTCACACTTGAAATTTGAGTAAAACCCTAGGGAGATAAGTTGAAAATACAAGTTGAAAAAGTAGTTTTATTATTTTATTATCTTTTAATATTTTTACTTTTTTACCCCAAAAATGGTGAATCACCCCCCATGGTTGACATCATCATCTTGAATCCTATTGGTTCCTCTAAATTTTATTTTGGTTGTACATTTTTCTTAGGAGGCCCACTTTAGAACTCAAAAGTTCTCTAATTAACCCTTAATACTCTTCTAAATCAATTTCAAACTCTCTTCTTGTATATCCTTCCAAAGGGAGTATACAACTATTATGTATTGTAAACATATACTCTATATTGTATAAAATTGTTGTAATTTTACATTACAGATGGATTCCTAGACCAATTTAAGGGGGTCGTTGAATCCATATACCCAAATTTTAATGTTGAAGACATATTTAGAGACTCCCTTAAAGGGGTCTGTAAATTTTGACACTATAGATGGATTCAAAGACTCCTTTTTCTCTAAATCTTAACAATACATATGGATTCAGAGACTCCCTTAAAGGGGTCTATGAATCCATCTGCAATGTTAAAATTTAGTGAAATGTGACACTTCAATATCAAAATTTCTATTTTCCATTTTCAGAGTGGCACAATTAAAAATGACTAGCATAAATGACTAATTCATATTCTTGTTGTACTTTTAAGTTGGTCATATTTCTATTCTTGGACTATAGTAGTCATTTACCTTAATCATTTTTATTTTTTTTCACTTATTATCTAATCATATATTTTAGTCTTGGACTAAATTAGTCTTTTAAGTTAGTTAGTTTTAGTTATCACTTATTATCTAGTCGTGTATATTATCCCTGTACTAAATTAGTCATTTAAGTTAATCGTTTTAGTTGGGTTACTTGAAGTTGCTCAAATTTAGTAGTAATTCACTTGAAATAATTGTGGTGACTAACATTTTTAGTTGTGTAGTCACTGATCTCTCATTTTGTACTAGTGATAACCACATTTATTTTGACTATATGTATGTATATAATACATCAAGGAAAATGTACAAATAAGGGGAATGGAATGTAACACCCTATAGTGCCTCCTATGTTCTATTACCACATATTTTCATTAGCCTAGTGAGCTAGGTTGTGTTGGGATTGCATGCCCATGTGAATATATATTTCATGGGGCTTATAATCCTATGTTTATCTACTTTTTGGTCAAAGTGATCATGTGATTAAGTCCAATAATATTTAACAAGGTAATATGAAATCATACCCATGGTTAATAAAACGCACCATTCCTATAAACCAAGCCATACACAAGATATGGGGTTTAGGACTCCATAAGAGGGGAAGATATAGAGCTAGAATAATGACATGGTTCCTAATCCATGGAATTAGAATTATATTCCAAAAATGACTTATGAAAATTACCCATAATTGTGAAAACATGACATAAATATAAGTATAATAGGTGAGGGATAATAGTCAACATGAGTCTCCAACTAGTGGAGCTGAGTTCCCCATGTGACATTTGGTGGAAATGACTCGTGCATATAAAAGTTGTGGTTTGTATCATTCTTTCCATCATTACAATATCATTTTAACACCATTCCTCGCTTGTTCCCTATTTGTTCATCCCTAGTTCCTTACTAGTCCACTACTATTGTGCTACAAGTTTTTGCTACAAACTTAAGGGTAAGTGATATTGAATAACTACTAAACCTTTTTCTTGGTAAATTATTGTCGATTCCTAGAAGTAATGTTATGGCTGATTCCCATTTCTCATCTTGGGTAAGTCTAGAGCTTGGATGGGGAACTGCTTGGTAGAATCACCTAGTGTGAGGCTAAAGGCATACATGTATGACTACTTCACGAAGGTAGAAGTCTCAAAGTTGTAGTAATTTTATACCTCCTAATTGTTTTGTACTCTAATATGAAGAAAAATAGTGAGATAACATGATGAATTGTAAGGATATATTAGAGGTGCACTATCTTGTGTTGTGTTGATGATTTCAGCTCGAGTAGGTAATTTTGTATAAGCTTAAGTTTCTAGGAATGAAGAATTTTCCTAAAGTGATACTTGCATGTGTATGAGTTTGATGATATTGTAGCTTATTTATAGAATAACTTAGGAAAATAACATAATTAATTTTGTTGGCTATTGAGCTAAAGAAGCTTAGGAAAAGTAAAATATTTACTTTAGTGATTATGTTTTAATATCAACCTTTGATCTCAAGTGAGGAAAGATATACTATTGGCCCTCAATCACTTTGGATACTAGGGTTAGGGATTTAGATTAATGTGAATTTATAAAAGCAAGTCTAAGGAAAGGAGACATACACACCATACAACGAAACAAGCCATTGATAGAGGGATTTTATCAAGTGAGGTGTGTCATACTCAAGCATGTTGGGTCCTAGGAAGGTGCAGGGGTGAAACATAGGATATCCCTATCAACCAAGAAGATAAAGGATGGAACTAGGGTCTGATTAGATGGATCAAATCCAATTTATGTTGTAACTGTAAATTTTTTAGTTTGGTGACTATCCGAGGATGGGACCCCAAGTAAGTTTTTATCCACATGAAACTTTTCCCTTTATAGGTATGGCGCTAGCTCAAGGTTGACCCAATTCTATGATTCTTAGAGTAGCGGGGTCTATGCTTACATGGAATGTGCGAGGTTTGTAGCTAGTATATAAATAATTACAATGATAAGTGTTTCTATGTCGATATTTTATTGTTAATGCTATGCATTTTATTATGTGTATATATTGTTAAATATTTTTTGTATTTACGCATAGTTGTAATTCCATTATGAGCATGTTAATTGATGTGTAACAAGGTAATATCTATGGAGAAATCACGTTTGAATTAAACTAGGGTACAATAGACTATAATGGAGGAACTCAATCTAAGAATATGCCTAGAATATGTTGCAAAGTAGTCAAATGATGATGACATAAATTAGAGTCTAGTGGGCATGATTATTAATTAATGAAATCATGTGCACATGAGTTGTATATTAGTTGTATAGTTAAATTCCTTTATGATGATGATAAACAATGATTTTGCACCATACTATTTTTCGGTGGTCAACAAGAGAAAAAAATATTTGTACAATGAATAAAAATTGGTCACATATATATTTTGTGGATGGTAAACTTGAATGAGTAGTCAATGGGTGGTTGAAAAGAAACATCATTTTGGGTGTGTGGTTGATCATTGAGTTATATTCTTAAGCTAATAAATATTAATTAAATTATGGATTAAATAATTGCTGGAAATTAGTTCTACAAGGAAAAATTGTGTACCAAATTCTAGTTAAGTGGAAAATGATGTTTTTCAAAGTGCATTATGCTCTCAACTATGGATAGAGGTGTCAGATACATTTCACCTAGGGAATATAGTAATTTTTCCTTAAAAATAAAGTGACAAGATGGATTATATTACATCCTCCAATGTAACAATATTCTTCCTTTATGAATCCTAAGTCAACCTTTACAATCAAAACCTATAATAAGTATCTCAATTGGTGCACTTTGTACACAATGCCACATATTACAAATTATACCATAGAAAGAAAACCAAAAAATAATTTATGATAATTCCAAATTATGGCCGTGGCTTGTTCATAATTTCTACTATTAGTCACATAGTTCTAGTCCATGTTGAAATCCCTTATAAATGCTTAACTTGTAACTCCTTATTTAAGTAAAACCAAGTGGTAGGGAACTTTAATGTGTACAAGACAAAAAAATTATTGTAGGAGTATTTCCATTGTCCAAATATTTGACAAGATGTCGACCAATATATCAGATTGTGCATTAGCGTAACACCCTCCTCCCACATATACCCAAACAACCAGCCAAACAAGGTAAACATGCGATGAGAGGTCACTATGGTCTGATTTGACCTCCTAAGTCATGTTAAGGAAGTGGAATTGATGGAAACACACCATACAAACATTCATCATCAACATTAGGACCCTTAAGAACCAATCCAACCTTTTTTCCAACTAGCCCTTGGGTCCTGTTTAGATTTTGGACCAGTTGACCTTTGAATGCTCTCATGCTATGGGCATGCCAATGTCAAAGGACTTCTAGATGCTCTCATAGGTCTGCCAGACAATGTCTGGGGACTATTTTTGACACTGTTGTGAAAACATCCCTAGGTTTTGAGCCACTTTTTCAGGCCCATAGCCCAGGTCACTACCAAAAATTGAATGACATCTTTAGAACAGTAAAATAACAGAGAAATGATAGTACAATTGCAATTACTGGAATAACACCTTAATTGGACCCCTACTAGCCATGACAAGCAATTCATCAAATATATCACAAATATGCAATCTACATGTGTAAATAACAGATCTAAGCATAGGGGTCTCATACTTAGATGAAAATCGCTAATAAACATTGATGCCTCAACACATCAACTACCATTTCATCCATTAGCTCATAGATACATTATTCATTCATTTACAAGTAAAAACATGATTAGAGCCATACACAACTACTATCATAAAACACATATATGAAAGAACACAATAGAAATAGAAATACCAGTGAAATCACAACCATATAAACCACATATAACCATTATAATACTCATAGAATTACAAGGGGAAATAAGCTCATATTGATGATGAAAAATTCAAATTTGGGATGGGACTTCCATGTTCCACCCCATCATAGAATGGATGAGCCAAATATCTCTTCATCTGTTCATGCCCATGCCATATTCCAAGCATGAATGTGGGATCTCATATAACACATCAATCCAAAACTATCTAGGGCTTCCAAAGGCCATCCACCTCAACCTATCAAATAGTTATTCCACCTCATGGTTAGACATCACAAAAACATCATTAGTCTAGTCTCTATCCAAGCCTTCTATGGTTTCCAGAGCCTTTTCCAACAAAGGATTCTAGGACAAGTAACTTAACCCACAACTTTTACTAGGTTTCTAGAGCTTTTGTCCAACCAGGGCTTCTAGGACTAGTAACTCAACCCATTAAGGGCTTCTGGAGCATTTTTCCAACCAAAGATTCTAGGACTAGTAACTCAACCCAAGCTATTATATGGATTCCAGAGCATTTTTCCAACCAAGGCTTCCACGACTAATAACACAACCCAAGCTAAGGACATGAGAACCAACCAAAACAAAACAAAGAAAACAAATCTAGAATCATGATGGCTATCTAGGAAATGGAAAGGATAGTAAATCCACTATGAATCCAATCCATCCTCCATGCCAATGATAGATCATAACCAACAAACCATATGCATGTGATATGCATGCAAAAACTAACGAGGAAAACATACATGCAACTCAGTACCTGCAAGAAGAATCCACTGTAGCCGCTGATCCTGATGTCCTCTTATGATTTCTTTCTCTTCCTTTGCCTTCTTTTTCAAAAAATACAAGTATGCCACACCCTCCAAGGGTGCTCCAAGAAAAATCTAAGTGTTCAAGAGTATGAGAGATAGAAGAGAGAGAGAGAGAGAGAGAGAGAGAGCTCCAAAACTAAACTCACATAAGCTTGCCCATTAATCCTGAGAAGCCTTTTTATCAATGAGGCCTTTATTTTCTTCATTTTCCATTATTTTCATTAATTTTCCTCTGCACATGTAACCTGTGACATTTCAACTCCCTTTTCTCCTAAATTTACTTTATTTTCATAAATAAATGTGCCAAAAATGCCATTTTTCCTTTCCAAAGCCTTAGCCATTGCCTTTGCCAATTTCCTTAGCCATTAATAACCAAATGAGCACCCACACTATGATGTATTTCCCAACATTGAACCTAGAATATGTGTCCCATCAACTGTAGTTATTTGTTTTTCCCTTATTAACTTTTATTACATGGAATTTCACGAGGGTTGTTACAATTAGTTATGCCATTGCTAAACTAGACATCAATAGGTAGGGGTTGTACACTCCTCTACATCCCCTATACCCTTGAAAGTTTATCTGCATGGATTACATGCCATTTTTTCCCTCCACCAAACATGGTAACTATTGTGTGTTTGTGGTTGTCAACAAGTTATCTAAGATTACCATTTGGAGCTATTCAAGAAGAATTTTGAAACTAAATCCATTGCTAAACTCTTGTTTGACCATATTTGGGTTCATTTTGGGTGACATCATACCATTATTTCAGATAAGAACAATAGGTTCCTCATTACCTTATATTCCATCCTATGGTATTTGATGGATAACTAGTTTACTAAGTCAATTTCATTTCATATTCAAATAGGTCAGAAAAAAATGTTCAATAGGATGATTGTGTATGTCTTGGAAATATACAACACTAAGCATTCACATACATGAGACAAAATTCTTCCATATGTTCAAAATAGATATAATAATCTCTCCATAGATCTATTGGCCACAATCCTTTTTAGGTGTTCTTTGGGTTCCAACCAATGGTCCCAATTGATGTAGTTATTCCCATTCAATACTCACCAACAACATCCTCCCATGTTCAAGTAGAAGAATATAAAGAAAAAAATTATTTTCAATAGATCCAACATGTCCAACAATAGTTTCATGTTATCATGTAGAAATAAAATTCCATGTACAATTAGTGACATACTGAGCATAGGGTTTCATACAAGTTTTAGGTTGGTGATAAGGTATTGGTTGATTATATAGAAAGAGCACTTCACAATCCTTAACACAAAACACATAACACTATGCTATACACCTTACATAATCACAAAGGTTATGGATGAAAATGAATTCAAATTGAGAACTATTCCTCTCCTTCACTCTCACCTAGTATTCAATCTGGATGAAAATGATTTTGAATTGAGAATTCTCCCCTTCTTTGGCTTACACCAAGTATTCAATGTGGAGTTGCTTGGACCATATTTTCCACCTTTGTTGGATACCTCAAAAGTAGTCAAGTAATTATACCACATAGAAATAAATACTTATTTAATTTAATAGGATAAAATTTATCAAATCCTATACAACAAGACAAAGTATAACTTTTACCAATACGTATAGCTCTACCTAGTTTCCAATGTAGAGTAACTTCTTCACCAAGGAAACTGGACCACTAGGAGTCAAATTCAATAGATGTTTCCCAATATGATTAGGAAACTTGAAAAAATGGAGATCATTTATTTTTGGGGGAGGACTAATTTAGGTGGATATTGGTGGCTACTCACCTCTTCCATTGAGTAAAAAATTCTCTATCTTTCTAGCAGTTTCCTATGGATTTTTGGGTCCTGAACTTTCGAGGCCATTTTGATGCCATACTTTTTTTTTTGTTCTAAAAAAATTAAGAGGGCCATGGGTTTCCATGTAATCCCCTATACATGTTTGAAATTTTTAGTACTTTAATAGCTATTTACGATGAGATATTGTGGACCCTAAATGGATGTTGTATGCAAATGTTCTGTCCCACAAATGTTGACATGCCAATTAATCAGCTAAAGACCTGCAAACCTTTTGGTTCTTCATCTTCTAGGGATAGTGATTTTCACATCTAGGATTCTTTCTTCATGTTAAAAGTCCATTCTTTTGGCCTCTTGCAATAATTTTTTATGACTATGTGTGGCAACCATTTTTCTATCTTTGGAGACAACTATGAATATTCTAGCTAGTTTATGTTCTACAATATCATACCATTTCATTTATTAATAGAAGTTCAATTTTCACCAAATTGTTATTCTTTCTCTTATACTTATTTTTTGTGTATTTCATTTCCTTACCTTCATTTTATTTCATTTAAGGTACAAGTCGAATCATTACTAAACTTGTCAACTACCATGAATAGGTAGTCATGTCCCTTCCTAGTTGTTGGTAAGTCTCCCACAAAGTCCATGGAAGTTGTGTTCCCAAGGATGAGTAGTTATGGAGAAGGGATGGTATAAACCTATTCCTAGGCTTGCTGGTATAGAAATACATCATTTTATCAATGTAGCTACAACTTCTTGCATTCTGGACGAGTAAACATTGGCCTCTTTAAGTTGGATACTATTTTCCCTACATAGCAAGGTTTTGTATCCTTGAAGGTTTGAGCCTCTATAATTATCTATATTCAGTCAACTATAATAACACATAACATTCCCTTCCTATAGAGTAAACCATTCTAGAGATAATAGTCAACTATGCTATCACCATTGTGCACATGATTCCAGCTTGTTAATTTCTAGAACACCTATTTGAAGTCCTCATCCTATATTTATGCCTCTTTATGTATGATGCGTGAAAGGATCCATGTGCATAAGAGTTCCCAAAGCTGTGATATTTGATGTGGGTGGCCTTAAAAGGAATGTTTAAAAACTTTTTTTTGATACAATTATTGCAGTTGATCACTTAATACAATTGTTATAAAAACCCCATCCACTTGTAATGCCTAGTCTATTGTAACTTACTCTCATCCTGCAAGTATTGTAGTGACTAGTGACTTGTATGGATTATTGTAACCTTTCCAATTACATATTTATTTCACTTTTTGATAGATTTTACAACAACTTAAAGCTCTTAGTCATAGGTAGGGTGGTTGAGATATTCCATGAAATGCTTAAGAATGGTAGCATACATGCCTTCCTTGCATAAACATGACTCCCATAACATACACACTCACATATGTTTCCACTTCAAAGAGTCGCTACAAGTTGGTAATGCAAGAACCAATCCTTGAATAATTCTATTCTTGAACTCTTCAAAGGCCTTCTGCTAACCCTTTCTTCAATACGAACATTTTCCACTCACTATCATGATGTAGAGTTGTACAACCTCTATTGAATGTGAGGATATAAATTTCCTCAGGAACTATGTTACTACAATGAAGCTCCTAACCTCAGCAAAATTAGTAGTGACTAGCCACCTCATAATGGCCTCCATCTTCGAAGGATATATATTGATCGCTCCTCCACCAATTCCATATCCTAAATACACAAAATACTACTATGAAAGCTAACATTTATTGAGATTTTCCAATAGTTGTGTTTATTTAATGTCTCTAGAACCCACATCAAATGTGATATATGCTCCTCCCAGGTAGCATTGTATACCAATATATCATCCATTAAACAATAACAAATGAATCATGAAAAGTGTTTAGTATGTGATTAATTAACCACATGAGTGAACACAGTGATTTGCATGAACCAAATGACATGAATAAACACATACAATTTTTTTTTGGTTTTAAAGGTGGTTTTATAGGTGTATTATTCTCTTAATCTAACCTAGTGACACCTTGACTTAAGTCCGTCTTGGTGAAGTATTTTTTTTTTTTGTAACTAGTCCAATAAATCATCTATCCTCGATAGTGGGTAACTATTCTTAAGCATAATTTTGTTCAATGCCCTATAATAAATGCACATTAACTAAGTGCATTTTTTCTTAGGAAAAATTATGATGGGTGAACTACATGGTGAGGTGCTTGGTCAAATTACCCCTTACTACAAAAACTATTGAAATTGATTATTCACCTCATTTTCTTCTATTATAGACTACATGTGAAACCCAATTTTTATCAATGAAGAGTCCATCAATAGTTGGATCTTAATGCTCACTTCTCTCTTAGGTGGTACCCTTTATGGTCCTAAAAAGCTTCCTTGTATACCTGTAGAAAATAGTCCAACCCTCTAGGGATGAATTTTCTCCCACTGACACTTCTACAAACTATTTTTATTTCTTTCCAGAATTGATTGGTTTCTTAGTTTGGTTGGAACTTATGAGTGGAATTTTATACTTTTCCTTATGCATGTTAATTGTGAAGGATTTATCATTGTTGAGGTAGTACTCATTGGATCTCTGCATGAATACTTCACCTTGCATGTACATAGATGGAATTATGAACACCATTCCACATACATCAAAAGCAATTACATGCAAATCTACTTCATTAATAAAGTTGACATTGATAGAAATTTTTTTTACACTATTTTTTTCCTTTATTTCGGCATCGTTATTTACCCATCCCAAAGGATATGGGAAGTACATGCAATTCTAATTCGTTAATAAATTCGAAAATGGTAGAAAATTTTATTTTACACTAACATTTTTCCTTTATTTCAACATCATTATTTACCCATCCCAATGGATATGGGATAAGATGATATTGAGCATCCAATCCCAATTTTTTTATCAGCTCTACTACAATGAGATTCACCTATTATCCTAAGTTGACTAGAGCTTTGATTGTTGCCTTATTGACCTACATATTTATATTGAAGACTTTGGCCATATCTTTCTATTATTGTCAATACAGACACTTAAGTTAACCCCTTTCTACATGGATGTGCACAGAATCTTCTCATCCATGTTGGAGCTACTTTAAACCTGATTGCTAAATTATATTACCATGATATTTTTGTTCTTCCCTTCCTTATTCTAGTCCTTTAGTTTGAGTGACAAATTTCCTTTCTAGTACTTCTTCTTTGTCTAAGCATAAATGTTATAATTGTTGTAGTAGCTGCTAAGATATTTGCATTAGTGTGCTACGAAAACTATCTTTTTGTTCTCCCCACTTTCCCATTTCTTCTTCCTTTCTTTAGAAGCTTCCTAGCGTTACTTATTCTCTGACCCACTTTATTTCCCATTATTCTTGCCTATGTTTTCTAGGTATTATGTCTATACATAAGCCTCATCAACCACTTAGCGTTTGAATAGCACCACTTGCTTCTACAGATGGCCATGTAGACTTGAAAGATACTTGAGGAGTATATCTAGGTTCTTGGGAAAGATACCCAACATTATTTCCATCTTCTTGAAGTTTGTGTTGTACTCATTTATGCTCTATCCCTACTTTTACCTGATGTAAGAACACCAAATCTAAAGGTCCTTTACATACTCGATAAGGTAGAATTAGAACTTTCTAAGAGTTATGAAACCATCCCATGTAATCTCGAAAGGATCTTCCTCCAACTATAGGGTTTTTGTATGGATTTAACACTAGGATAGGGCATGGACCTCTAGTTTCAAATTAGGAAATGAAATTTTTTGTTCCTCCTCTATGTGATGGACACTAAAATAAACCTCTAACTACTACAACCAATGAATTAATTTCAAAGAACTAATAAGACCTTAATATTACTTGATGTTGAACTTCACTTCCATCTTGAATATGGGCTATGAATGGTTTATGGAACTCAAATTGGGTTATTACTTCTCTAGTTCTCCCTTAGAAACTTTCTTTGGTTATTTTCCATCCCCTAATTTTCCCTCTACTATGACCTCTGAGTTTGAACCTTCGTTTTCTCCGATTCCAAGATCATTCTCTAGAAAAGCCATGAGGATTTTCATATTATGCATGATATCTATGACTTTCTCTTCCAGCCTTACAATATACCGTATGTTTGATCTCAATGTATATTAATAGGTTTATTGGTCATGGCTAGGCTTTAATGGTTTTTTTCTTAATTGATATAAATTCTCTACAATTCCTCACAATATACTTGAAGAAACTTTATCTAACATTAATATGATTTGTGCACTATTGTGGATATTCCATTGAATATTTCGTCATAACATATATGCTAATTTTTTTATTTTATTTATTATTATTATTGTTATTATATATTATTTTTTTATTTTATTATTATTTTTGTTTATTTTTATTTTATTTTATTTTTATTTCTATTTTTATTTATTTGTTTATTTCTATTTTTATTTTTAATTTGTTTTTTAATTAACTAATTAATTTTATTTATTTATTTATTTATTTTTCTGAAAATCAAAGATCTATACTATGAGGTTTAATTTTTCCTTAGATTCCTATGTTGATTAAGTTATTGTTTTATACATATGTATGTAATATAAAAATAATGTAGAAAATAGAGAAAAACTATAAAAATCTCTCACAAAACCAAAAAATCACATTATATGACCTGAGAAACCCTTTCAAGAGAGAACACATATGGAATATGAGGATGCTCTCCTCTCTCTTACTTTGGATTGAAATTGTGAAAATACGAAGGAGTGAGACTTGTGGCCCGTGGGTTACTATAGAATAAAAAACCTCTTAGTTATTCCCTCTTTCTATCCACATTTAGCTACTCTACTCTAATATGGAACAAAATACACTAGAATAGAATCAAAACCATTTTCCTCCTAGTGGCCTAGTTATAACACAATTAACCAACCAAATAGGGGTTAAATTTAACCCATTGAATCCTCAATATTGATTACAATTGTAGAAAATCCTTGAAATCTTACAACTGATAATGAGAGAAAATTGATCACAAAAGACACAATATTTCTATACCAAAAAAATATGCATAAATAAAATGATAAATAGAAACACAATCACACATAGAACACAATAATTTTATCTGGGGAACCCAACTCGAGAAAATCCCTCTTGCTTGTAATAAATCAATTGAGCAATCTGATCTATTACAAACAATTTTCTTTAAGCTTGAATCCCTTGCAATAATGATCAAGTCTCTCATAAGCTTGCCCAACACTTAGGAACATAAGGCCTGCTAGGAGCCCCTATTTCCTAAATCAAATCTACCCTAACAAATAGGATTTTGTCCTATTTCCTTGTGAAATTCTCAAGAGAAATTTCTCTGCTTGCTTCTCAAGCCACTTTACACAAAAACATGTGTACAATGAATACATAGATTTGTGCTTTCATTCAGTCTCAATAGAGAATTAAAATTGCATGACCTACTAGGGATAAATTTAGTAGTTGCAACTAGTTAATTGAGAGTCAATTGAGTTAAAAAAAGTAAAACTACTCAACTAAACTCAAGAACTCAAGTCTATCTCTATTCTAAAACTAGAGATTAATTAACTGATAGACACTAGAGTTTAACTCCACTAGATAGCTAAAATTTAGCTATAAACTAGTACACAACTCACTAAAATGCATCTAACTTGAATTAATTGACAATAAACTAGTGATAGGCCACATACACATGTTAATTGAGAACTAAATCAAGTATTTATGAGACTCAATTCAAATTATCATATTTGACTAAGGCACAAGTCAAATAAGCCATTCCTTTCTACAATTCCAACTACCTCCTAGCGATGAACGGATTCTTTAAAGAACTTTGTTCACCTGGGTCAACCTTCAACTCTACTAGGTTCATTGTTACTATAAATTCTCCCTCTAAACTAGAAAGCGCCATGTATCCTTTGTATCTGGGTGTCTACTTCTTTGCGCTAGTAGACACAACTTTCTTATGATTTCCCTTAACCAAATCCTCCTTCCACTTGGCTCAACATTTCCCTAAACTAGAAGTCTCTGACTCAGTGGCTTCCTCCACTCGCCCTAGGTTATGGTCCTCATGATCATCTTGCTCGTCAACCCAACTACCAACTAACTTAGATGAAACTAAGATACTAACTAAGGCTTCATCTTAAGAGCTCTATCCTACTCTCTCACAAACACCACATCTCTACTTTGATAACTCTTTGCCTTGTTGCTCAAGGTTGCACATGCATTAACCTCCAATTTGTAGAGCCTCTCAATCCTAACCCTAATATGCTTGATTTGTTCTAAAGTAGAATACTTGAGGTAGTCCCGCCCCTTGCTAAAAACTACATCATACCCTTTATATTTAAGGAATGCTAATGAGACAAGTTTTTCTTCAATCCTGGGACATACATCACATTCTTGAGAACGAGGAGGGAACTAAACTCCCTCTTTAAGCTTACTATACCAACTTCTTTGTCTATATATCTTCCATCATCTCCAAGCTTGATATTTAATTGCATGTCTTTTTTATCCAAGCTTCTAAATAAATCTTTATTCCTTGTCATGTGGAATGATTCCCTTATGTTAATGTACCACACACTACCTCAAACTGAGCTTGCCAGGCAAGCTATCAAAGAGAAATCTAATTCAAATTGAGAAGAAAGTGCTTCTCCTCCCATTGCTACTACAACATGCTTGTGAATTTCTTTTTTGGACATTTTGTAGCATAATATCCAAACTCATGATAATGAAAACACTTGAACCTACTAAGATCTTTATTTTCCTTGCCACCATTTTGACTAGATTCAATTTGGCCTTGGTCCTTCTTTGCCTTAGATCTCTTTCCTTTTATAGCTAAAGCAAATTTCTCATCCTCTTCTATCCCAGATGAGACTTCATCCCTTGTGTTCCTCATTATCTCGTCCTATACAATATCTAACTACAATTTCTCCCAATCAGGGATATTATCTCCCCCATTCACTACATACTAGAAACTTTTCCAGGATTTGAGAAGCCAAACAAGAGCAAGGCTCAGAAGCTCTATTTATGGAAGTATCTCTCCATCATCTCCAAGTTCATCACTCACTTGAGTAAACCTAGATATATATGTAACAATGGGAACACCCTTTCCCATTTGAATGTTACTCAAGTTGTTCTTCACAGATAGTTTGATGGCATCACTACTACTTTTGAAAATATAAGCAAGGGCCTTTCTCATCTTGGATGGTGTTTCCTTCTCATGCAAATTTGGAACATTATTGTCTCCAACTCCTTCTAGGATCATCCTCTTAGCTTTGGAAATTTCCTTCTTCCATTAAGTCAGTTGCTATGCATCTGATGCAAGAGGTTTAGGAATATTAGTCTTGATGTATTCCAAAACCCCATTATCATCTAACATAACCTCCATTATATCCTTCCATGCACATAAATTCGAAGTCCCTTCCAGGGCATGCCCGGTCCTCAAAACATAGGATGGCATGATTTTTGCACTTGTAGAATTCTTGCACTAACTTATCTCCTCTTCAATGCAATTTGAATATGATTAAGAAACTCGGTATCTATCTTGTTTTCTGCTCTATTAACATGTAGAAAATCCTTAAAATCCTGCAACACCTAATGAGAGTAAATTGATCACCAAAGACACAAGATTTCTTTACCAAAAAAAAATTACAGAAAGAAAACGATAAATAGAAACACAATCACATCATAGAACACAATAATTTTATGTTGGGAACCTAACTAGGAAAACCCCCTCTTGTTTGTATTAAATCAACTAAGTAATCTTATCTATAACAAAGAATTTGCTTCAAACCTGAAACCCGTTGCAATACTAATCACTTCTCTCCTGAGCTTTCCCAGCACGTAGGAAAATAAGTCCTACTAGGAGCTCCTACTTCCTAGTAAAAAATTTCCCCTAAAAAATAGGAATTTCTCCTATTTCCTTGAGAAATTCTGAAGATAAATTTCTTTACTTTCTTCTCAAGTTATTCTACACAAAAGCTTGTTTACAATGAATAAATATATATGTGCCTTCTTTCAATCTCATTAGGAAATTCATATTTCATGACCTACTAGGACTAAATTTAGTAGTTGCAACTAGTTAACTCAGAGTCGGTTGAGTTAACAAAAGTAAAAATACTCAGCTAAACTCAAGAACTCAAGTATATCTCTATTCTAAAACTAGAGATCATTTAACTAAGAGAAATTAGAGTTTAACTCCACTAGATAGCTAAATTATAGCTATAAACTAGTACATAACTCATTGAAAACCATCTAACTCAAAAGAATTGACAATAAACTAGTGATAGGTCACATGACACATGTTAAATAACATATAACTCAATTATCTATGACACTGAACTGAATTCAAATTAGCGTCATTGACTACTTCACAAGTTAAAGAAGCCATTCCTTGATACAGTTTCAACAAAGACTTGAATATTATAGAGTTCTCTTCATTATGATAACATATCTAGACCTTTTTCCATGAGTAATTAGGTTTGTATGGCACTGCTTCAAAACATGGTGGAAAAATTAGGAAGGTGAACTTTTGGGTGGTATAAAGTTTTCGTATGAACTCTATTTGAGGTCATTATTTAATTACTAGAAAGGGATCTAAGTGTATTATAATCACATTATAACATCATAGAGTCTGAAGAAAGTGAGAGTTTTTGGAACCCCAAAAATTTTATTAAATGCCTTAAACTACCTTTGAAAGGTTTTAAATTCCAATTTTCCAAACTGGGACCTATCAATAAAAATGGTCCTGTAAGTTGATTCCTCCCATTTTCCACTATGAAAGCATCAACATAGATGAAATAACATAACGATCCAATTTGGATCAACATGAGTTGGAAGTAGTTTTGGATGAACCCTAAAAGCTAATCATTCCTCTTAATATCAAAATTCCAAATGAAAAGGTACATATATGAAGAATACTAACGTGAATGATCCTCTTCCTATAGGGTATAGAAAAGTAAATTAATGTGTGCACTATTATGGCACTCATTTCATATTGGTCACTAGTTTGAAACCTTGTGAATGCCCCACCTACCTAACCCCCAACTAGAAGTTATAATGGTAGTAGTGGGAATCGACAAAATCTCATGTGAGTATGAGAGCCACCTAATTGAAAATTCCTAATAAGAACATGAAATATCCTCTCGAAGCTTAGGTATAATATATGAAGAAGAAACATCACAACATCACAACATCACACTAGCTATCATATGAATTTCCATCTATCTTTTTACACATGTAAGTTTTAGAATTGATTCTATCCCATGGGATAATAATAGAAACTTCCTTAATTTATAACAATCATTGAAATAGTGTAAGGTATCCGTACTTGTAAACCCTTGAATCAAAACATAACCAAAAAAAATGAGCCAATGATAATTAATCTATAACAAAAGGAATGGGCCCATCACATACTCGAAAAATTAGTAAAGGACGCAATTCAAAAAATTACATCGAGTAGATCAAATCAACCACCTATCAAAAGTTATGGTCATGGCATCCATTGAAATTACATTACACACAAACCATCAATTAAATATATTCTCCACTTATCACAAGTGAAAACACACTAGCCTCCACAAGAAAAGTTCTCCTAGGGAAAAAACCACTAAAAATAAGCTATGCTAGACATCAATAAACTTTACTAACTTCCTATTAGAACCTAGAAGATGCTTGCATGCACTTGAAAAATTCAACCACCTATCATAGGTTGACATGGAAATCAAACATGTTGAAAATACATCCATATAAGACAATCATCAAGTTGACCTACCACTTCTTGTGGATAAACACAACTCATCATGAAACCAATTGATATTTTGAGCCATTGAACCTATCAACATCTTAAGCACACTCGAATTTTTCAACATAACAACCTATCCTATGTAAAACAACTGAGATAGTTGACCTTTGAATCAATAAGAAAATATTTTCAATATAATCAACTCTAAAACCATGTCCAATTTTCAAAATTCAACAATTAACGTTTAGTTAAAGTTTTACCTCAATCTTTAGGTTTCATAGTTTTATTCCTTGTGAACTTTTAACCTTAGTGTTCATATGAAATATTAAATCACAAGAGTAATATTTTTCTCCCTTTAACTCAATTCTAGTGGGGAACACAAAATTATAAATACCATATATGTGTATTTCAATATGATGCAGGAGCATCCTACTAAGAAAAACCATTACAATTTAGTAAGCATAGTGTCTTGTGTTTCAAGAGACGTAATTCCCTAAAGAGTGATTAATTATTTATTTTCCTATCTTTTTATGAGGGTTGTATAACTTTGAGAATATTGTAATGAAATATTCTTGTTAAGAGAGATTTCAAGAATAGTGTGTGAGTTAGAGGAACTAGGAGTTAGTTCATGATTTTGTGGATTAGAGAGAATCCTTAGAGATAAGGAAGAGATTTTAGGATTTTGTTGAGAAGGTTATGGATCGAAACCAGGAATTGGTTGTAGAATCCTTTTGTACAAATGTAAGCCTAAAAGGCATAGTCAGGAGTTAGCTAGTTAGTCAGTTGGGTCAAGAGTTAGATAGGTTGGATTGTGAGCCTACATCCATTGAAACGAGAAAGGCCAACTGAATTTAAATAAGGCGAGAGAGATAGAGAGTCTCATTATGTAATAATTTGTTTATATATATATATATATTATATATATATATATATATATATATATATATATATATAAATATTATATTAATATATATATATATATATATATATATATAATAGAATGAGAGAGAGAGAGAAGAGAGAGAGAGAGATAGAGAATTTGATTCCTAAAGCGTGTAAGCATGTGGATTGAATAAACAGAATGATAAATTGTGGGTGAATTAGAGTTTTTACATAGTATATGCATGCAGGTGGAGTTCAGGGATATCACAGAGAAGAAGAGAGGATGAAGGATTGTGGTTTGATCGTTGAATCTGATTAAAGGATCGAAGTGAATTTTGCGAGGGAGAGTGATTAAAGAATATGCAGAGTTAACCTCAGGAGAGAGTTGTGTGGCAGAACAACGAAAAGCCAGAACCCTGAAGAAAATCAAAATTGTAGAAGAACATTAAAAAATGGTGTAAAAACGAAGTAAATAGAAGCACAAATAAAGCAAGTAAATGTGCAGAGGAGTTGTTAGATCATTTACATAGATCGATATTAATGGTGGAAGAAGAATAGCGAAGGAATAGATCTGGATCGTGAGATCGACAGATCTGTTAGATCAATAGTGATCAACAATTGCGGGGGATATGAGAGTAATTGAAGTCCTTCAAACTCATAGATTTGATGGTCTCATATATCCAATGGATGTCAAGTCATAAAGTGAACGAAATTTAATCTCAAAGCTGGACCCAAACATTTATAGGTCAAGGCTTTATAATCCTTATCGGCTCCGTAAGGGCGGTTAAACATCAGGAATGATCCCGGCCCGATATCTCTACTAACAGGTGGATAAAAAGTGCCTTGATCAAATGGTGGAGGATCGACGATTAGTTTGTTGATCAAGGAAGTCATCAACTATCAGATTGGAAGGTGAGATCAATGACAAAGATTGAAGCCGATAAGACTTGGGCCTGAGAGTACCCGAGAAGTTTATCAATGTGGGTTAAGTGATTTGATTTCTTACGGATGAATGGGTTAAGTTGTGATACGATGCGTAAACCATTGATTTGGTGGAGTGAAATCAATAGTGGAGGTTGAATGCAATGAGAGAGAATAGTAAATTGTGCTACAATTAAGGAAACTGAAAAATTGAAAAAGAAAGTTGTGGGGGTCCAAGTGGGACAAGTGGGTGGCCCCCAACATCTGCCTCTATCATTCCCTCCCTTAAGAAACCCAAATTGTTCATGTGAAATGCATCTAGAGAGGATTGGATTTAGTCTCCGAACAATCACTTTTGTAATGACTTTATACAACGAGTTGCAAAGGGCAATTGGATGAAAGTACTTAAAAGTAACAAAATTTTCCACTTTGGGAATTAAGGCAACGAAATTTGAATTGAATTTCAGATAAATAAAGCCTCCCTCCTAGCTTCATTGACCACTCGAAGGGGATCACGTCCCACTAGTTCGAAGCATGCAATGAAAAATTTCATTTCCCAACCATCCTCACTAGGACTTTTGTCATTTTGAAAGCATGCTTAGACTTCCTATAGTTCACCCTCTAAAACCTCTACCATCAAATCCATATTATCTTCTGCCCTAATAAAATTTTGGAAGTATTGAGCAACCCTAATCACCTCTTCGATGTTAGTGTGAGTAGGTTCAATATATATTGTTTGAATATGGTTCATGTCGAGTTGTGATATTCCTCCAAATGAAGATATAGGTAACCCCGAGTCCCCACATACTCCATAGAGTGTTTGGGATCTTCCTCCCTTTAGCATAAGAATGAAATAATTTTTTTTTCTCATCACCACATTTGAGCTAGATGGCCCAACTTTTTAATCTACATGTGGCCTCCCTAGAAGCTAAAAGTGCCTTTCATTTGGAGTAGAGATGGAAAAATTAAGCCCTAGAAACATGGGAAGTAACTTCATCACCAATTTCATAGGATTGTTTCTCGGTCAGAGAATTGAATCCTCCTCCATCCTATGTTTGGCAACCCATTCCTTTGTCAACACTTTTATGTCTTGTAAATTTTGAAGGACATCTGTTGCCACAGATCTACTTGATCCTTCAAAGGAAGTTTGCTAATTTGATTTAAATAGATTAGAAAACTTGAATCAAGACCCCAATTGGAGTTCCGTTTGAAAGGAATATACGGCTTATGGAGTCCATGCAAAATTTCAAAGAGTATCAGGAAATGGCTGGAGACCTCCCCATAACCCACTCATTGACAAAATAAATGGAAAAAATAAAATAAACTTTGGGTAATGAAAATTATGTCAATGAACTTTGCAATAAAATCATCACCCAAATGCATATTCCTATGGGTTGGCATGACATGGCACAAAGCCAAGGTAAGGATATTTCTGCTTGATAAATAGTTTGTTAAATAATCATATAGAGGGTCAGCCTAGCCCCTAGTGCCCCAAGATTCCAACTCCCAAGTAGAGAAGTTTAAATCCCTCCCCCCGCCAACCCCCCATAATAGGATTATCCCTCTTTAATAAGAATTTATTAAAGACCTCATTCCAATAAGATACCCTATCTACATGTGTCCCATAGATATTTACAAAGGAAATTATAACATTCAAACCCTAAAATTGACCTTCCATACCCATACCATTTGGGAAGCTCCAACATTTTTCCATGTTAAACTTCCTTGTGTACCACGCTACCGCATGACCACATAATTTATCTCTAGCATCATGTGTTATAAAGCACAAGAAGGAAGAATAGATTCTAGGAAAATTTTAATAACAGGCCCTTCACTAAGATTTCCTTGAAAAAAAATAACATCAGGTTGTTCGATATGGAACAATCGTCTGAGTGCGAGGTTTTTTGGGTAACTTGCCAAATCCCTACATTTGAATGAGAGAAATTTCATCAAGGAACTCTTTGAATGGGAAACAATGCCCTAAGTACCCGATTAATGGAAGATTGATGGTCCACAACCATCTCCTCACAAGCCTTATGTTTAGATTTAGACACATTTGATTTTTGTCCTCACCCACTCGACTAAGCACCCAAGACAGGGAAAAGGCCAAGACCTTGTGACAATCCCTTCGACATGGATAAAATTAGTTTGGATTTAAGTTTATGTAGGATATATCCTCCCTCAAACAATTGAGAAAAATCCTAGGAAATAGAAGTCCTAGGAGAAGAGAAACCTAAATTTGGAAGGAGAGTAAGGGAGAGAGAATTAGCAGTGGGAAAAGCCGAGACAAGCTTCAGAGACCCATTCGACCCAATCCCAATAGAGGCATGTACATCAACTAACACAAGTATAGTTAAAGAAGATACAAGTAATGAAATAGAGGGTGAAAGTGAGAAGTACTTGAGAAAGGAGGAGGAGACATCGTGAAGTAGGAAGAAGAAGCTGCAACTGGCACTGAACGAGCATAACTCAAAACTATGGGGCCAATTTACATCTCATTCAGGGCCACCGATACCAAAGACATTAATGGAGCATCCTCCTGGCCTTCCTTCGATATAGTGTCCACATCCATGGTTCCTCTATACTCCACCCACTATTTGTTTTGTAGCCAGTGCTCAATCTCTAGCCTGAAGAAAAGGAAGGTTACAATATTGGATAAGAAAACCTTCATAATCCACCACTTGAAGTCCCTCCCCTACCATCCCAATTTTGATAGCCTCATGTAGTCATTTTTGTAGATCGAGACTAACTATAATGCATGCCAAAGACAAATCCATAGTTTCTTCAAAAGAGTAATAAGCTTTGATGAAAGTGTTGATACTATTACGTAAATTGTGAAACTTTAAGGGCTCCACATATAAGTCAGTAGATTCAACAACCAAACCAAAACTAGAAGCACATCGATTCTTTCCTAATTGGCATCGAAGGTGAGAGCCCAGAATTTGAAGATAATTGGAGTTGAGTCAGTAGAATACATAACACTAGCGACCTTTATTGCAACCTCATGTGTTGTGAAAATCAATTGGAACCATCCCTTGTCCAACATAAAAATGTCTAGTCTCTCCAAGATATTATGTCTAAGGATATGATATCTCAAGGAGATAATGGACTCCTTACTAAATTTATGCCCTCGAGCCTCACCAAACATAGGTTTATTCACAAGATATACCTCTTTGGCCATTTCAATATCCATGCCCAAACATAAATTGTATGAAGCTACTATTGTTGCATGTTTTAGAAACCTATCCATTTTCGTCCATTCATTTATAACCCTCGAGTGTCCAATATTCTATAAAGGAGGAGCAAATACCTCTTGAGCTATCCTTGCTAGACACAATTCGGTCTTGAATTGTGAATTCATGGCTCGAGCACCTCACCTAGAGGAAATAATGACACATGTTTCTTTTGGATAAACCAAGTATTTGAGAAAGCCTAAAATACCCCCTGAAAACCCCCACTCAACGAGTAAGCAAGAAGAGATGTGAAACCCCGATTATAAGACTACAGAGGAGGCTGTGAAACTAGTAAACTAGCCAAAAAAGTGTCAGGAAGGACCGAGGAACCAAATCCCATAAAATGTAGTATTAGGGAAGAGATACCCCACACTAAACCGCATGAGGAAAACAACCATGTAGAGTAGTTTTCGAGAGAATAACCCGACATAGTTTGTGGAGAACTAGTTGAGAAAAGGGGAACTCTAACTGAAAAATGGTATTCTAGCCATGCCATACCTGAGAAAGCTAGAACACCCTACTTAGTACTACCCTCCTTTGGTAGCCACCCTCCCCACGATTCATGAAACCCCTTAGGCTCACAAAACCGAAACCCTCATATGGGGTATCCATGTTGTAGTGCACTTTCTTTGAATCATCCATGGGAAACCACCACAATTATTAGCTTAATGCAAGTTTTTATAAAAAAATCTTCCCATTGAGTCTCACAAAAAACAATAATGTATGACTCAAAGAAAACCTTGACTCAAGACAACTTGACACAAAACCCAATAGATACAATCTCACAACAACAACTCTAGGTAAATCTTTATAGTAAAAACCTTCTCGTGATGTGCGAACTTGAACCTCGAAAATTTGATTTAGTAGATAACTCTTAGGCCTAGAACATGCCTAAAGACCAAGACCCACATCTTAGATAAGGGCACTGAACTTAACTCTTATAGACATTAGTAGAACAGGTCATTGAATAAGTCAAACCAAGGTTTGAAAAAACTAGGGTTTGACCCGTGTACGACTATATCACCATTTCTCCCAACTAGACTCCATGACTCATTCCTTCATTCAAATCCTCAATCTTAGGATACATGTTAAATCAGTTAATCAATTTGGTTATATGTTATATGAAATTGATATGAACAAGTGTTAGAATCTACCGAATTGAGAAGATAACATGAGATAAAAAAATGAGTTGCAAGTATACAAAATTTGAATAGTTGAGAACTTTTCACACACACACACACACACACACACACATATACAAACACATATAAAAATGATGAAGTATAAGTACATAGCACAACATTCTCACAGAGATACTACAAATTAAGGCACCCAAATGCTAATTAGGGAAACATTGAGAAATCCCTAGCAAAATTCCTCCTAGCTTTCAATCACCCTCAACTAGGGACATATTGGAATAATTATCCATTGAATGGAGTTTGCTACAATACTGAAGTATTTTGTAATATTTTCCTCCCTTATATTATTTTTCTGTTCATCATTGTCAAACATTAGAAGATATGAGAAGAGGGATACAACTTAAAATGTATTCAATTATGTATACATTTTATATAATATTAAAAGTTTGTTGTACCCATATTAGTTCTCAATGGGAAGACACAATTTAACCATTTTCATTTCTTGCTTATTGTTTTCATGACCCTCCTTTATGTTGAATTTATTAACTATGGTGAGTCTTCATAATGTATATTTGGACATT
Source organism: Pinus taeda (assembly GCA_000404065.3). Classification (NCBI taxonomy): domain Eukaryota; kingdom Viridiplantae; phylum Streptophyta; class Pinopsida; order Pinales; family Pinaceae; genus Pinus; species Pinus taeda. The sequence continues at coordinate 34,735 of APFE031499994.1, forward strand.
GATGTATTTATGTTGATTATTGTAAAGAATATTTTAAATGCTAAAGTGAGAAGAAAAATATATTTTGAGTCAAATCCCTTTTAGACTTTTTAAAGAAGAAAATTTAAAATTAAAATTAAAATTTGTTGGCTCCTAATTTTTCAAGTTGACCTCCCTCCATGTTAAGTCAGCCCTCACAAAGTCATATCTATTTGACCCACCAAGTTCACTATATAAAGATAGCTAGACCTCCTCCTCAAGGCACCAATTCACACTCTCTCAAGAAAGATAGTTTTTGGCATCCTAGCAAAGGATAAGAATGACAAGGATGATGAAAAGAAGGACGAAATTCACCTCTCTCTCTCTCTCTCTCTCTCTCTCTCTCTCTCTCTCTCTCTCTCTTATATCTCACACATGGAAGAAATCTTTCTCTCCATAGTTCACACCTTTCTCGATAGTCTCTATAACTGCAATTTATGGGCAATTGAAAGTGGCCAAAATTCTTAGACTCTAGTAGTTGCAGCAGGGCCACAATTCTATGGTAGATCAATAGAGTGAAGTGCTCGATGAGATTGGGAGGCTTGACATGAAGGTTTTGACTAGGGTTGAGCATAGATATTTTGAAAATAAGTTGACTTAGTTGATGACGAGAAGGTATATGTTTGTCTCTTGTTGAACAAAAGAATTTCTCTATTGAAAAGGTTGTTAGGTTTTGTGCCCTATTTATGCATTGTGATCTCTATTATTCTGTTATTCTTGTATGGTTGAGTATATAAAGTATAATTTCTTAATGATCTATTGAAAAATTAAAAGAAGATCAACATGATAAAAAGTAATTATTAATTTTCAGAATATTGTGCTAGTATCTATCGCACTTCAAAAATATACGTGACCTTGGGTGGACAGTGTGATTATATTCCTAATTTAGAGGTCTTGTTTTAATAATTTTTGAATACTTGCTATTTAGTAGTCAATATGGACCATTCATTAAGGTAGAAATTTGAATGTATAAGTTATGTTAATTTTGGGTTTTCTTGACCTAGAAGCAAACCCTTGATTTAAATGAGGGAATATTATTGTGGCTATGTATTATTTTTAAAAAAGAGAGGAGACTATGCGAGAGTGAAGAGGAAGTTAGAACGAATGTGTTGTAGGTGTTAGCCCTTCAATTTTCTAGATAATATAAAGGAAGGATTAACTTTTTCTTAGTGGACATAGCCCAAATTGGGTGAACCGCATATATTTGTGTCTCTATTGTTCTATGTTTTTGTGTGTTTACAATATTTTCATTTGGTTGCTGTGTTATTTAATTTCTAACACATGCTATTAGAGGTTTGGTGATGAAAAAACATTGAGATCACTATTGAAGAAACCCTACTTTCATATGAGTATTTGATTGAGTCCTTCTTGTTGATCTACATCCATGGCTTCTTCTATGAAATCATAGAACAAGTTAGAAGGAGCCTCTAAATTCATAGTTTGGCAAACTAGGATTGATGTTATTCTTACAAGGAATAAAGTTTTGGATATTGTGACATGGAAAGTTGTAGAAATAATAGATACTTCATAGAGGGCCTTGACAAAGGCTGTGAGAGAGGAATGTCCATATTAAATCTAGTTTCATCTACATCATACATGATGGCTCTAATTTTAGAGCTAGGGCCAAGGGTTATCATCTTTCAACTCAAGGTTGAAGAGTAGGTTGAAGAGTTAGACCATCATTGAACCACCTCCAATTCTGAGGGTGAGTCATATAGATCTTTCAACTTCTTGGATGCACCTTAAGAACTTGTAATTGAAACTATATGATACGGCAGAAACAACAATTAGAGCATATGATTTGGTTTTTTTTTATCCCAAATAACTAGTTCATTTTCTGATGTGGGCTTGGTGGGTGCGTTTTCATCTCCTTCATAATTTTTTTCATAAATCCTTCAAAATGACGGTGTGCATGATCTTCCTTCACCATTCTAGGTAATCTTCTTTGCCAATTCACAATACATTTATAATGGAGATAACATAATGCATCTTTACTAGTAATTATTCCTTACATTAATTGTTCCTTTCTATCTTTAAATTTTTAGTTAAATTCAAGTGTCAACCTTGAAAAAAAAACCTAATAAATACTTTTGAGAAAAAATGTCAATTTTCAATTCAAAATTTTTTCTATCAACATAAAATGCTTTCAATACTAACCAACAAATATCCAAAACTAAAATCTCTATGTGCCTAACAATAAAATAAAAAATAAAATAATGTAAGGGAAATGCTAAGCGAATGAGTTTAAAAATATAAAAACTCAAGAACCAATAGTCTTCCACAGGAAGAAAAAGATCTTCCACACAAAGAAAGAAAAAATAGTCAAACATTCAGAGCTCGACGCGGGTAAACCCCTTGATCGAAACAAGGCCATAACAGGAGAATTCAGAAGGCTCCTGTAGAGAGTCATAGGGGACGACAATATGAGATAGGCACGGTTCTATACTCACTGGCCTTAGCATCCCTGGAACTCCCGTGCCAATCTAATAACAACCCTTCGTTTGCCATCTGTTGAGGTACGAGTCCAATGATCGACCCATTCCACTTTTCCCTGCACATAGCCCAAATCGAAACCCAAGCCCTGGTAGCAGTAAGAGTTTTCAGATAATCGAAGGCACTAGGAGTCTGGCATTGGGCTTCGTGGTCGCATTCAAATAAGGAGCACAAGGCCTGCTGCAACAGAGCCCTAGCACCATGAAGATATGCATGCATTGTTTATGTCTTCACACACTACCAACATGGATATTGACATCAAAACCATACACAACCACCATACTTCAATCGACAGGCCTTCAAATGGGTTACACAAACCCACAAAATAGGGAGATCTATATACAAAATGAAGGCTACAACAATTTGATTGTTTCAATGGGCATTGAGGTGAGGGATTACGAGGAACCAATAAAGTTAGAATATATTGTTCTTTCGATGGGAAATGGGGTGAGGGATGGAAGAACCAATAGAGTTATATTATAGGTAACTGGCAGAGTGACAAGCCACAAACATGCAGAGGGGAATGGGCAGAGTGACAGCCAAGGTGTCATAAATAACAAACTAGAAATGCTTAATTTTTGCTATACCATGTTAAGCTAAGGAAATAACTCCCCAAATGAGAAGTTATACCATATTCAGCTAAGGAAATAACTTTGGTATTGTATTAATGAAAATAAATTAATATAACATATTAGAGTAACCATTGAGTTTTATTTTGCAAAGCTAATTCTTATTCTAAGTTTTCATATTTCTTAATTATTCACTCTATATTTCCTAATTATTCACTCAATTCTACGATTAGGTGTCTAACACTGGATCCCAAGGTTCTTCATTTGTAAGATAAAAATAATTGATATTATACCGTACCATGTTTCTTCTTTCTTTTGTTGGACTGAACCATTATAGATTTACAATCCAAAGAAGCCGATATATGTATCCATACTTTGCATCTTCCTTCTATCTCCAAGAAGATTTAATAAATAGATAATCTATTCATCCTTTTTTTAAACTTTTCATCTTATTTTCTAATATTTCCCTAAGTAAAAACAACCCCTAGTCTCTATATAAATAATCCATTTTCTCTTTATTGATTAAAAAGATATACCAATGAATTACCTCTATCCTTATCTTCCTTATATTTGTTTTCTCCTTATTCAAAATTAATGTCTCCCCACATATTAATTAATTCTGTCAGGCCAGGGTAACTCCAGAATGAATGAGCAAGAGAAAACTGATTGATCTTATTCATTAGGTAACATACATTTATATACATAAATATGACGGATCAGTTCATCTTCTGGATGACTGTCCAGTTCACCCATCCGTTTCAGATTAGGTGTCAACATACCCCCCTTAATCTGAAGGGATGTTGGTGAGTCCAAGCATCGTTCTGAATCTTTCAAGCTTTTCTCTTCCAAGCGCTTTGGTGAAGATGTTTGCAACTTGCTCATTTGTGAAACAATGGCGGAGATGGATTGTTTTGGCCTCAACATGATGTCGGATCAAATGATATTTAGTATTGATATGCTTTGTACGATCATGAAACTTTGGGTTCTTGGCCAACTTTATTGCAGAGGTGTTGTCAATCATGAGTGGAGTTGATTGTACTTGTTTCACCTGCAAATCTTAAAGAATTTTTCTGAGCCACACAATTTCTTTTGTTGCTTCAGCTGCTGCCACGTATTCTGCTTCTGTTGTGGAATCTGCTGGAACAGATTGTTTGCGTGATCTCCAAGAGACAGCTCCTGATCCAAGACTCATAGCATATTCTGAAGTAGATACTCCAGTTTCTTTGTCTCCATCGAAGTCTGAATCAGAGTATCCAATCAAGCTGAAGTCGTCCACCTGTGTATACTTGATTCCAAGGTCTTGAGTTCCCTTCAAGTACTTAGAACTCTTTTTGCAGCAGACCAATGTCCCTCACAAGGCTTTTGCATAAACCTAGAGAGGATTCCAACAACAAATGAAATGTCTGGTCTAGTAGTAGTGAGGTAGATGAGACTTC